>JAVKPL010004451.1:0-21809 GCA_032173675.1 Gastrolobium villosum
ATTGAGTTTTAAAAATATTTCTAATAAAATGCCTCACTTCCTATGTGAAAATTAATTTTCTTAAGATAAAGTAGTATGATAAAAGCAAAGCTTAGAAAATGAAGATTCACACAAAAGAATGGTATATAAAGAAGAGAAAAAGATAAGCTTAAGTAATTAGAATAATGCTAATATAAAGAGATAGAGAGTTAGAGAGAATGCAAACACTGTTTATCCTGGTTCGGTCACTACCACCGTGACCTACGTCCAGCCCGTTCAACTTTCCACTAATTATCAAGCTTCAAGGGTGCTTGAAAAACCACTACAACCTTCAAGAAAATTAATTCTTGGAACCTTCACACTTCCACTCACTTACTTAGGTTATGAGCAACCTCTCACTAGGGTCTCACTACCCTTTACACACAAGAATAGATTGAGAGTGTTTAGAAAAGGATTTGTACTCTTGAAGTACAGATTATACAAGTTGAAGCTTATAGGTATTGATCAATGACACAAGATTGAAGCTCAAAGGTGATTTATGATCAAGATGATGAATAGTAAGCAAATGATATGAAATAAAGCAAGAATAATGATTAGGAAAGGTGTCCCATCAATGTGAATAGTGATCACTATTTATAGAGGCCCCCCATGACCCTTAAAACACTCATTTTCGCAAAACTAGCCGTTTATAGCCGTTGGACTGCTTTCTGTCCAGTAAGTATTCGAATACTTTTCGTGTGGTATTCGAATACTTCATTTATAGCCGTTGGACTGCTTTCTGTCCAGTAAGTATTCGAATACTTTTCTGAAAGTATTCGAATACTTTACTTAAAGTATTCGAATACTTTCTTAAAGTATTCGAATACTTTCGAATCTGATTATGCAGTTTTATGAGTTGTAAAGTATTCCTTTTAGTTTCTAATCACTTTTAATGTATTTCCTTGACTTGTATAAAATGTTTTGAGTGTCAAGGATCTTTTCATAATAATCAATGCTTTTAAATAATTGATGACATGGATAATGCATGTATGGGTTTAAATATCCTTTGAGCTCATTTATGCATCATTAATCAATTTACCTTTACATTTTGGATTCTAAGTTCTCAGGAGTATGTTGTGATCAAGATCTTGAGTGATTCGCTCTTGTTGACTTGTTTGAATTGCTTCCTTTGACTTTTGATTGTTGTGAGTTGTGTTAACTCAAGTGTTGCTTCTATTGCTTGTTTGTAATCATCAAAACTCTTGTATGAATGTACTTTTCATTTTAAGCGCATTGGTTTCACAATCTCCCCCTTTTTGATGATGACAAACTTAAATTGAGAAGAAGGGTTAGCGTAATATATATTTAGATAAGATGATGCTAGGACTCCCCCTTAATATGTGGGTATTTGTAAAAGGCGGAGTTCTAGATCTATGTTTACCTTGTTTTTACCTTTGGTGATTGTGCTCCCCCTTTTTACCTTAGTTTATATATCTTTCTCAATTTGCAATATCTTCTCCCCCTTTGGCAACATCAAAAACAACAATATATAGAATGCAAAACAAGTAGGAGAAACATAGTATCATAAGATATTAGAGTTATAAAACAGATGAACATCCATCCAGATAAAGTAAATAAAGTCCAAAAAGTAAATAAAGGTTAGCATCAGAGGGCAGGGTCATAAAAAAAATAATGCATAGTAAATGACAGCAGGCGTCACAGCTGAGGGGAATCAGGAGGAGATATGTCTGGAGTGTCGTCCTCATTAGTCAGGCCAAGACGACGCTCGATGCGGGAGAGACGGTTGCCTATGACATCATCCATATCCTCCAGAAAATCCATGACGTCGTCGAGAGTGACAGGGCGTCGACGTCGGCGTCGGGGAACTGAAGGGGTAGAGGTACCTTCAGCAGCAGGAGCATCCTCAGTGGTAGGAATATCAGCATGAGTATCTGCAGGAATGGGATCATCATGAATGGGATCATCATGAATGGGATCATCCTCATCCATAGGAGCAGCAGAAGGAGCACCAGAGGAATAGACCCACTCGCCTGCTATCTTGCGAAGGCCACACTTTTTGAGCTGTGTGCCGGCAATTTTATGATTATTTTTCAATGGGGTCTTGGCCTCTCCAATCATGGGAACCTGACTGTGCTCCATGATGGCCTGAATCAGCATGGGGAAGGGAAGAGGAGTGTTCCGATGATGATGAGTGTCCAGCATGATGCGGCATATGGTGTCGGGCCAATAAATTGCAGTCTTGTTAAGGATGGCCCACATGAAAAACAAGTCAGTGTTGAGCACTACAGCATGATTGCCTCCCCTTGGTGAGATGACATGAGTGATCAGATAGTGGAGGATCCGGTGAGACACTTGCAGACATATGGGAGAGAATTTGGTCATCCCAAGTTTATATGCTCCGTCCCTGACAACAGATTGAATGAATGCTTCTCTGTCATATTCTTCATAGGTGCGATAGTCAGAGCCATCAAATTCGAGATCGCCTGTGCGAATATAGCCAATAAGGGCGGTCCAGTCCTGTGGATAGATCTTGATGTGAACACCCTTTACTTTCGATTGCAGCACACGTTCATTGTAAGTAAGATTTTGATAGAATGCGCGAACCATTGGTGCTACAAAAGGGCGACGGAGCTGAACAAACTCGAGCAGATGGACGCTCTCTAGAACATGAGTAATGTCAAACCCTTCGGCCACAAAGAAGTCTGAGTCGAGGTATTTCGGCTCAACGATGGGTCGGCGGAGATAGTGGGTGGCAAATTTCTTCTGCTGAAGAGGATCATTTGGAAAATAGCGAGTGAAGTTAGCAGCTTCAGCAGTAGGGAGATCCGGAATAGATTTGGAGCGAGTGCTAGCCATGAGGAGATCTAAAAAAAAAGAATATAATCAGTAAGCAGTGTGAGTTTAGAGAAAAACAATAACAAAGATGCAAGGATTTGAATAGGCAGTAGTAGATCAAGAATACACAGCTTCAGTACTAGAGAAATGGCAAAAAAATAATGAAAAGGACTCAACAGAGGAAAGTATTCGAATACTTTTACCAGTATTCGGATACTTTGTCTCTGGTATTCGATTGCTCATGACTGGTATTCGAATACTTTTCTGAAGGAGAAGTATTCGATTACTTTTCTACCAGTATTCGAATACTGTTCATCAGAAGGAGAAGTATTCGAATACTTCTTCATCAGTATTCGAATACTTGTTCATCAGAAACCCAGAAACAGTGCCCTAATCGACCAAAAAACCAACAAATAATGCAATATGATGAATGCGAAGCCTAGGTAGCATATTAACGCAAGCTAAAGAAAGCCTAGGGAACACAGAAACAACAATATATGCAGACAAAGTTCAAGAGACAGATCTGGCATACATGGGAGAAAAAAAGAGTGTTAGGGTTCATGGAAGCATACCTGTGAGGATTCAGGGAGATAAAGTCAGAGGGGAAGGAGCCAAATACCTGTTTGTTGGCGTCGCTTGGGAGAAGGAGAGGAGATGATGGAGCTTAGGGTTTGGAGAAGGAGGAATGGGGTGGAGGAAGGGAAATGGCGCGGTTCAGCTGAATAAAAGCTCAATTTTGAGCATTAAGTGCAGGAGTATTCGAATACTTGTCGAATGGTATTCGAATACTTTCATTTTGAAAAGTATTCGAATACTTTTCGAATGGTATTCGAATACTTTCAATTAAATGAAAGTATTCGAATACTTTTTATAAAGTATTCGGATACTTCAGTTCAGAGTGCAGCAAAATGGGCAGAATTTGAACTGATTTTTGCAAATTTTTCATGGTATGATTGTCCAAAGTTAGTGATTGAGATAAAGAGATGAGAAATATGCATATTTATAAGCAAGATGGATCAATTAACCCGATTTCTCGTCTTAAGTTGGTGAAAACATCCTTTGAGAGAGGTTTGGTAAAAATGTCCGCCAATTGCTTGGAGGATTCAACATGTTCCAAAACACAGTCACCATTTTGTACATGATCTCTTATAAAGTGATGACGAATATCAATATGTTTAGTTCTTGAGTGCATGATGGGATTTTTGGTTATGTTGATGGCACTAGTGTTGTCACACCTAATAGGGATATGATCAAGATCAAGACCAAAGTCCTTAAGTTGTTGCTTCATCCAAATAATTTGTGCACAACAACTACCGGCTGCCACATATTCTGCTTCGGCCGTGGACAGTGCGACACTATTTTGTTTCTTGCTATGCCAAGAAACTAGTGAACAACCAAGAAAGTGGCAGGTGCCACTTGTGCTTTTCCTATCCAATTTGCAACCGGCAAAGTCGGAATCGGAATAACCTATAAGCTCACATGGAGCTCCCTTTGGGTACCATAGTCCCACTTGAGTAGTGCCTATAAGATATCTCAAAATTCTTTTTACGGCACTTAAGTGTGATTCTTTAGGATTGGCTTGAAATCTAGCACACATGCACACACTAAACATAATGTCCGGTCTACTTGCGGTTAAAAAAGTAAAGAAGTGAGCCAATCATACCTCGATATCGAGTGATTTCAACAGGCTTACCTCCTTCATCTTTGTCTAATGCACATGATGTGCTCATAGGAGTGTCAATCGCTTTTGAACTTTCCATACCAAATTTCTTGAGCAATTCCTTACAATATTTGCCTTGATTGATGAAGATTCCATCTTTCGCTTGTTTGATTTGAAGACCAAGGAAGAAGTTGAGCTCACCCATCATGGACATCTCAAATTCACTTTTCATGGTGTTAGCAAATTCTTCACAAAGTTTAATGTTAGATGCACCAAATATAATATCATCAACATATATTTGAACCAGTAAAATATGATCATTTTTCCTTTTTATGAAAAGTGTTATATCAACCTTTCCTCTTTCAAACCTTGAGAAAAAGGAATTTGCTTAACCTTTCATACCAATTTAAAAGGAGCTTGCTTTATGATTTTCAAATATCAAAAGCCATTGGATTATCCATTTAAGTTTAAAAACGTGAATACATGATTTTTCGAAATCAATTCCCGGGTCGTTGTTAAAATTTTATTCTTGATATACCCATTTTAAAAGTTAATTTTTAACATCCAAAATAGTTTGAAAACCAATGTTCATCAACATATGCAAATCAACCACTCCGAGAGGATAGGAATAACTGTATTATTTTTCCATTTTGCCTTTTGTCATTTAAATTCATTTGATTGTATCCTTTTTAAATGATTCATACTTTGTTTCATCAAATATTGCACACATGGCATGCTTATACCATTTTTAAACTTGTTTTGGTATTTTACAATGGATCTTTCAAAATTCATGGACATTGTTTCTTAAATATAAAGCACAAATCAAAAAAACTTTGAATATTTTGTGATGAAAATGGAATTCAAGAACAATTTTTCCACCCCTAGGACTCCACAACAAATTGGAGTCGTAGAAAGGCTTTCCTTCACGTTTTGCAAGAGCTTGCAAGATCAAATATACCGCTTCTATGTAATGAATTTTAATTTATTTCAGAAACAATGAACTTTACAAAGGAAGAAAACCAAATATTTCACACTTTCATATTTTTGGTTGAAAATGTTTTGTTTTGAATAATGGAAAGGATAACCTTGGCAAATTTGATTCAAAATCCGATGAAGGTATATTTCTAGGATATTCACTCACAAGTAAAGCATTTAGAATCTATAACAAAAGAACTATGGTACTTGAAGAATCAATTCATGTGATATTTGATGAAACTAACCCTTCATTGTCAAGAAAAGAAAATTGTGATGATGATTTTGTAGAAATATTGGGCAACATGAATTTAAATGACAAAAGGCAAGAGGATGAACACAAGAGAAGGAGCAAAATCAAAATAAAGGAACCTCTCAAGTCAACAAAAATGAATGTGATCTTCCAAAAGATTGGAGATCGGCAAAAGATCACCCCATTGATGCAGTAATAGGTGACATGTCAAAAGGGGTAACTACTAGAAACTCCATTAGAAACATTTGTAATCATTTAGCATTTGTTTCTCAAATCGAACCTAGAACCATTGATGAGGCAATCATTGATGAACATTGGTTCTTGGCAATGCAAGAAGAATTAAATCAATTTGAAAGAAATCAAGTCTGGGAACTTGTACCAAGACCCAATGATCACTCAATAATTGGCACTAAATGGGTATTTAGGAACAAGCTAGATGAAAATGGTATAATCACCAGAAACAAAGCTAGGCTTGTTGCTAAAGGATACAATCAAGAAGAAGGAATTGATTTCGATGAAACATATGCTCCCGTTGCTAGATTAGAAGCCATTAGATTATTGCTTGCATTTGCATGTATGATGGACTTCAAACTATTTCAAATGGATGTTAAAAGTGCTTTTTTAAATGGATATATCCAAGAAGAAGTTTATGTTGATCAACCACCCGGTTTTGAAAATCATGACTTGCCTAACCACGTTTTTAAACTTAAAAAGGCTTTATATGGCTTAAAGCAAGCTCCAAGAGCTTGGTATGAAAGGTTAAGCAAATTCCTTTTAGAACAAGGCTTTGAAAGAGGAAAGGTTGATACAACACTTTTCATAAAAAGGAAAAATGATCATATTTTACTGGTTCAAATATATGTTGATGATATTATATTTGGTGCATCTAACATTAAACTTTGTGAAGAATTTGCTAACACCATGAAAAGTGAATTTGAGATGTCCATGATGGGTGAGCTCAACTTCTTCCTTGGTCTTCAAATCAAACAAGCGAAAGATGGAATCTTCATCAATCAAGGCAAATATTGTAAGGAATTGCTCAAGAAATTTGGTATGGAAAGTTCAAAAGCGATTGACACTCCTATGAGCACATCATGTGCATTAGACAAGGATGAAGGAGGTAAGCCTGTTGAAATCACTCGATATCGAGGTATGATTGGCTCACTTCTTTACTTAACCGCAAGTAGACCGGACATTATGTTTAGTGTATGCATGTGTGCTAGATTTCAAGCCAATCCTAAAGAATCACACTTAAGTGCCGTAAAAAGGATTTTGAGATATCTTATAGGCACTACTCAAGTGGGACTATGGTACCCAAAGGGAGCTCCATGTGAGCTTATAGGTTATTCCGATTCCGACTTTGCCGGTTGCAAATTGGATAGGAAAAGCACAAGTGGCACCTGCCACTTTCTTGGTTGTTCACTAGTTTCTTGGCACAGCAAGAAACAAAATAGTGTCGCACTGTCCACGGCCGAAGCAGAATATGTGGCAGCCGGTAGTTGTTGTGCACAAATTATTTGGATGAAGCAACAACTTAAGGACTTTGGTCTTGATCTTGATCATATCCCTATTAGGTGTGACAACACTAGTGCCATCAACATAACCAAAAATCTCATCATGCACTCAAGAACTAAACATATTGATATTCGTCATCACTTTATAAGAGATCATGTACAAAATGGTGACTGTGTTTTGGAACATGTTGAATCCTCCAAGCAATTGGCGGACATTTTTACCAAACCTCTCTCAAAGGATGTTTTCACCAACTTAAGACGAGAAATCGGGTTAATTGATCCATCTTGCTTATAAATATGCATATTTCTCATCTCTTTATCTCAATCACTAACTTGGACAATCATACCATGAAAAATTTGCAAAAATCAGTTCAAATTCTGCCCATTTTGCTGCACTCTGAACTGAAGTATCCGAATACTTTACAAAAAGTATTCGAATACTTTCATTTAATTGAAAGTATTCGAATACCATTCGAAAAGTATTCGAATACTTTTCAAAATGAAAGTATTCGAATACCATTCGACAAGTATTCGAATACTCCTGCACTTAATGCTCAAAATTGAGCTTTTATTCAGCTGAACCGCGCCATTTCCCATTTCTCCCTCTCCAAACCCTAAAGCTCCATCATCTCCACTCCTTCTCCCAAGCGACGTCAACAAGCAGGTATTTGGCTCCTTCCCCCTGACTTTATCTCCCCTGAATCCTCACAGGTATGCTTCCATGAACCCTAACCCTCTTCTTTTTCTTTTTTTCCTTTTTTTTCCATGTAGACCAGATCTGTCTCTTGAACTTTGTCTGCATATATTGTTGTTTCTGTGTTCCCTAGGCTTTCTTTAGCTTGCGTTGATATACAACCTAGGCTTCGCATTCCTCATATTGCATTATTTGTTGGATTTCTGGTCGATTAGGGCACCGTTTCTGGGTTTGTGATGAACAAGTATTCGAATACTGATGAAGAAGTATTCGAATACTTCTCCTTCTGATGAACAGTATTCGAATACTGGTAGAAAAGTAATCGAATACTTCTCCTTCAGAAGAGTATTCGAATACCAGTCATAAGTAATCGAATACTAAGGAAAGAGTATCCGAATACTGGTAAAAGTATTCGAATACTTTCCTCTGTTAAGCCCTTTTCATTATTTTTTTGCCATTTTTCTAGTACCACAGCTGTACATTCTTGATCTACTACTGCCTATTCACTATTCTCACACTGCTTACTGATTATATTCCTTTTTTTTAGGTATCCTCATGGCTAGCACTCGCTCCAAATCTATTCCGGATCTCCCTACTGCTGAAGCTGCTAACTTCACTCGCTATTTTCCAAATGATCCTCTTCAGCAGAAGAAATTTGCCACCCACTATCTCCGCCGACCCATCGTTGAGCCGAAATACCTCGACTCAGACTTCTTTGTGGCCGAAGGGTTTGACATTACTCATGTTCTAGAGAGCGTCCATCTGCTCGAGTTTGTTCAGCTCCGTCGCCCTTTTGTAGCACCGATGGTTCGCGCATTCTATCAGAATCTTACTTACAATGAACGTGTGCTGCAATCGAAAGTAAAGGGTGTTCACATCAAGATCTATCCACAGGACTGGACCGCCCTTATTGGCTATATTCGCACAGGCGATCTCGAATTTGATGGCTCTGACTATCGCACCTATGAAGAATATGACAGAGAAGCATTCATTCAATCTGTTGTCAGGGACGGAGCATATAAACTTGGGATGACCAAATTCTCTCCCATATGTCTGCAAGTGTCTCACCGGATCCTCCACTATCTGATCACTCATGTCATCTCACCAAGGGGAGGCAATCATGCTGTGGTGCTCAACACTGACTTGTTTTTCATGTGGGCCATCCTTAACAAGACTGCAATTTATTGGCCCGACACCATATGCCGCATCATGCTGGACACTCATCATCATCGGAACACTCCTCTTCCCTTCCCCATGCTGATTCAGGCCATCATGGAGCACAGTCAGGTTCCCATGATTGGAGAGGCCAAGACCCCATTGAAAAATAATCATAAAATTGCCGGCACACAGCTCAAAAAATGTGGCCTTCGCAAGATAGCAGGCGAGTGGGTCTATTCCTCTGGTGCTCCTTCTGCTGCTCCTATGGATGAGGATGATCCCATTCATGATGATCCCATTCATGATGATCCCATTCCTGCAGATCCTCATGCTGATATTCCTACCACTGAGGATGCTCCTGCTGCTGAAGGTACCTCCACCCCTTCAGTTCCCCGACGCCGACGTCGACGCCCTGTCACTCTCGACGACGTCATGGATTTCCTGGAGGATATGGATGATGTCATAGGCAACCGTCTCTCCCGCATCGAGCGTCATCTTGGCCTGACTAATGAGGACGACACTCCAGACATATCTCCTCCTGATTCTCCTCAGCTGTGACGCCTGCTGTCATTTACCATGCTTTATTTTTTATGACCCTGCCCTCTGATGCTAACCTTTATTTACTTTTTGGACTTTATTTACTTTATTTGGATGGATGTTCATCTGTTTTATAACTCTGCTATCTTATGATACTATGTTTCTCCTAATTGTTTTGCATTCTATATATTGTTGTTTTTGATGTTGCCAAAGGGGGAGAAGATATTGCAAATTGAGAAAGATATATAAACTAAGGTAAAAAGGGGAAGCACAATCACCAAAGGTAAAAACAAGGTAAACATAGATCTAGAACTCCGCCTTTTAAAAATACCCACATATTAAGGGGGAGTCCTAGCATCATCTTATCTAAATGTATATTATGCTAACCCTTCTTCTCAATTTAAGTTTGTCATCATCAAAAAGGGGGAGATTGTGAAACCAATGCGCTTAAAATGAAAAGTACACTCATACAAGAGTTTTGATGATTACAAACAAGCAATAGAAGCAACACTTGAGTTAACACAACTCACAACAATCAAAAGTCAAAGGAAGCAATTCAAACAAGTCAACAAGAGCGAATCACTCAAGATCTTGATCACAACATACTCCTGAGAACTTAGAATCCAAAATGTAAAGGTAAATTGATTAATGATGCATAAATGAGCTCAAAGGACATTTAAACCCATGCATGCATTATCCATTATTTTAAAAGCATTGATTATTATGAAAAAGTTCCTTGACACTCAAAACATTTTATACAAGTCAAGGAAATACACTAAAAGTGATTAGAAACTAAAAGGAATACTTTACAGCTCATAAAACTGCATATTCAGAGAAAGTATTCGAATACTTTAAGTAAAGTATTCGAATACCAGTCAAAGTATTCGAATACTTTCAGCAAAGTATTCGAATACTTACTGGACAGAAAGCAGTCCAACGGCTATAAATGAAGTATTCGAATACCACACGAAAAGTATTCGAATACTTCCTGGACAGAAAGCAGTCCAACGGCTATAAACGGCTAGTTTTGTGAAAATGAGTGTTCTAAGGGTCATGAGGGGGCCTCTATAAATAGTGATCACTATTCACATTGATGGGAAACCTTTCCTAATCATTATTCTTGCTTTATTTCATATCATTTGCTTACTATTCATCATCTTGATCATAAATCACCTTTGAGCTTCAATCTTGTGTCATTGATCAATACCTATAAGCTTCAATTTGTATAATCTGTACTTCAAGAGTACAAATCCTTTTCTAAACACTCTCAATCTATTCTTGTGTGTAAAGGGTAGTGAGACCCTAGTGAGAGGTTGCTCATAACCTAAGTAAGTGAGTGGAAGTGTGAAGGTTCCAAGAATTAATTTTCTTGAAGGTTGTAGTGGTTTTTCAAGCACCCTTGAAGCTTGATAATTAGTGGAAAGTTGAACGGGCTGGACGTAGGTCACGGTGGTAGTGACCGAACCAGGATAAACAGTGTTTGCATTCTCTCTAACTCTCTATCTCTTTATATTAGCATTATTCTAATTACTTAAGCTTATCTGTTTCTCCTCTTTATATACCATTCTTTTGTGTGAATCTTCATTTTCTAAGCTTTGCTTTTATCATACTACTTTATCTTAAGAAAATTAAGTTTCACATAGGAAGTGAGGCATTTTATTAGAAATATTTTTAAAACTCAATTCACCCCCCCTCTTGAGTTTGAGGCCACTTGTCCAACAGACCGTATGTCTCCAAATGTTGACCGTGTGTCCGTGTTCGACAGTGTCCGACACGCAAAATTTTCTAAAACAAGCGTGTATGTGCTTGTTAGCACATAATAGAAAAAGAATACTAATCGGGGCTTTAAGTCGGTAGTAAAAATAAAACAGTATTCCCTACAATTCCGATCCAGAGTATGCTCTTATCCGCTGATTAAATAAATAAATATCACGAGCGAAATAATCCTTTAATTTTTTTAAGTCTCCCTTTACTTGCAAAAAATGAAGAAGAAAAGGAACGAAGAAAATGGAAAAAAAAGGGACCCCCCCTTTATTTTTTTTTAATCCATATTCATAGAAATAGAATTCATGTCATAATTAAATAACTAATGTGTAGTTTATCAAAAAAAAGAAATAACTAATGTGTAATTCTTTTTCGTAATAAAAAACGATAGGAGGTTATTGACAATTCTAGAAGAGCAATTTATTTAAAAATTCGGTTATTACCCAATATTTTCAAATTTTGATTTTTAAGGGATGAGATCAATTGAGAAGTACCTTTTGTTTCTTTTATTAAAATGGATCTATCTTTATTATTAGAACATAATTATTAGAACAGACAGAATTGAATTGGTCTAATTTAGAATCGTCTGATAGATTTGAATCTTATATATCTTAAGGATATATCAAGAGTAAAATAATCATCCAGGTCCTCATATTTATTTTAGGCTTTCTAAGAGCCGTATGAGGTGAAAATCTCATGTACGGTTTTGTAATAGAGATGAGAACAATAATGTTCTCACCGACTAGGATTATCTAATAGTTTAAGTACAGTTGATATTGTTGATGCACAATCAAAATACGGTTTTGGGGGTGGAATTTGTGGCGTCAACCTATGGGTTTCGTCATTTTTCTAATCTCTTCCCTTGGCGGAATGTGAAAGATTACCTTTTGATTTACCAGAAGCAAAACAAGATTTAGTAGCGGGTTATCAAACCGAATATTCGGCTATCAAATTTGGTTTATTTTACATTGCTTCCTATTTAAACCTTTTAATTTCTTCATTATTTGTAACAACTCTTTACTTGGGTGGTTCAAATATATCCATTCCGTACATCTTTTTTTCTGAGTTTTTTGAAATAAATAAACCATATGGGATTTTTGGAACTACAGTAGGTATGATTATTACACTATCTAAAACTTATTTGTTTTTGTTCATTTCTATCACAACAAGATGGACTTTACCTAGGCTAAGAATGGATCAATTATTAAATCTTGGGTGGAAGTTTCTTTTACCTATCTCTCTCGGAAATCTATTATTAACAACTTCGTCTCAACTATTTTCTCTGTAACATATTGATTGATCTTCTATATTAAAACCTTGTCTTAAACAAAAGAAAGAAATAAAAATATATTCATAGATATTCACTATATGTTCCTTATAGAAACTGGGTTTATAAATTATGGTCAACAAACAATCCGAACAACAAGGTACATTGGTCAAATTTTGATGATTACGTTATCCCACACAAATCATTTACCTGTAACAATTCAATATCCTTATGAAAAATTAATCACATCAGAATGTTTTCGAGGTAGAATTCATTTTGAATTTGATAACCGCATTGCTTGTGAAGTATGTGTTTGTGTATGTCCTATAGATCTACATGTTGTGGATTGGAAACTTGAAGCTGATATTCGAAAGAAATGATTGTTTAATTACGGTATTGATTTTGGAATATGTATATTTTGTGGTAATTGTATTGAGTATTGTCCAACAAATTGTTTATCAATGACTGAAGAATATGAACTTTCTACTTATGATCGCCACGAATTGAATTATAATCAAATTGCTTTGGGTCGTTTACAAACACAAGTGATTGATGATTATACAATTCGAACAATTCAAATCAAATAAAATTCTTTAGAATTAATAATAATATAATTAATAAAAAATTATTATAGAAAATCATATAAATCAAATTATATTATAAAAAAATCGAATAATATAAATTTGAACAATAAAAAATTTCTTAAAAAAGAAATAAAAAATTGGATTCGATATTATTATAGAAAATATATATATATATATATATCTACTTTAGTTTTAGTATCCAAGATTCGGATCTAATGGTGTTGGAGAATGGTAGATAAGATATGCATGTAAAAAAAATAGATAAAATAACATATCTTTATTTTCTTTTATTAATTTTCTTATTTTAAGCATGGAAACATTCAACATTGTAAAATTTGTAATAGAGAGATCAATATTTTTCACGTTGTCAGAAATAATTTTATTTTCTACACATATATAAAAATTGTGGAACCCATATTTTCTTTTTCTATCTTTTCTCTTCATATGGCTTCACAAGATTCACATACCATATAAGGTCCACACTTTTTTATGTAAGTAGGAAATAATTAAGATAAAAAACATTGATCCCAACTTGAAATCAATTTGCTCATTATGCATTATGATCTGAACATTTGGGCTGAGCGCCCCCCTCGTCTATGATTTCGTTGATAAATGCTACTTAGCAAGTTAATCGTATTCCTTTTTAGATCGAATTATTTTTAAACATGTAATAAAAAAGAATATCATAAAAAAAGAGATTATTTTTTAAGAAATTAATTCGACTCTAAGTTACCATAATGTTATGGTGGTAGGCGTAGCGATCGGGCGGCAGTGGCCCGCGGATGCTTGTGCATGGAAGAAAGATAAGAGCGAGCAACGAATGTGTTACGTGATTTACCACATACGATAATAATAATCAATGGTGCACCACAGCACCTCAAGTCAAAGGATGCACCATAGATTTTCCTATCGTTTTAATTAGGCAAAACTAAGCAGAAACCAATGGAAGCTTTACTACAGAATTTCAAGAAGTTATTGTCAAGAAAGCATTATATACGCATACAACATGTACTTTCAACATAAAATTAAAACTAGATATTACCTACAACTGAATTCCTAAGCAAAGCACCAACTTATACACCATAAATACACCATAAAGCCCATGATTAGTTTTTCTGAATTTTATACACCATAAGCCTCCGTCATACAATATAGATGCTTTTTAATAGTAGCAGCATAATCACCGAAAAGTTTGGCAGCCGGAGGGTGCAGGCCAAAAACATATGAGAAAGGCCTTGATATCAACATTGGCTTCTTAGAGGTAACTGCGTCATATAACGCCCCAAACTTTGTTTCGTAAAAACCAAACGACTCTTCAAGGATAAAGAAACAGTCTCTTCCCAAGTTTTCTACCTGAAACCACGACATAGCAATCAGTGAGATAACATATCACTATTGCCACCATCATAATGATTGGTTGCATGAGGAGTTCCGCATATATTCATTGACATTTACTTTCTAAGCACATATATATCAATTAAGTGACTATAATAGTCTCTAACGTGGTAAATAACGCTATTATTTTGTAACCATTCAATAGTAAGAGCATAAGCAATCACCTGAAGTTGGGAAAATCTGATATTGTTCATGGTTATGATAACTTGCACATCATACAAATCATCAGCCAAAATTCGAATGGCTAGATACTCAAAAAAGTTCTGCAAAACCTGCTTTTGTCCATCCAAATCTTCACCATAGCTATCCAAGCAAGGATACCACAGCACACATTGAACTTCATTCCAAGGAATAAGGGTCTGCCCTGCTTTGGAAATGATTGTTTGGTATGGGTGATATAGACCCCATAAAATTCTAACTCCTGCAAGTGATGATTCCGATATGGTTGTTTCTGCCAAAGGTGAAGTTGAAATTATTTTGGATGGATCATAGCAGGAAGCAAGGCATGAGGAGAAATGCAAGTCAGTGTCATCCAATATAAGAATTGATCTGTTGGTAGATTTGGGAAATAGACCCAGAAGAGATGCAGCATTCATGTCATTATCTTCTGGCAGGCAGACGTTAGAACTGAATGACACTGCTGATCGATCCATATCATGTGAATATAAACAAGACTCTCCATTTCGGCAACCCTGTTACGATGAATAATAGTCATAATCATATTAAAGTTAGCATCATAATGAAGTCAAACTCACAAACTAATTACCTGCAAGGAAAAGAAGAATTTGCACTCGGGTCTCTTAGCTTGAAATGAGTGAGAAAATGAACATTTACTGCCTCTATTGCAGGATCCACGGATGAAATATACACAAGTAGAAGCCTCCCTATTGACAAGAAAATTATCAACATCAACACCTTCAGGTCGATGAGCATTCTCTTGGTATTGAGCTCTTATCTGTTTCATGCAATAAAGAAAAATCCGTCCATTTTCAGAGAATGGAAAACCTTTTACAGTAAATTGTATGGACAAGATATCCAAAGGACACTACCTCTTTTATAATTGCAGCAAACACTTTTCCCACATCGTAACTGTGAAAGTGATTTGATGTAACATATGGTACCGCAACACATTTTTTTGTTTCACTTGATGGTTCAAGGCCTTCCTCATCTCCAGCAACTACATCAATATGTCCATTTGGCTGACTTCTGAACAGGCATGTGTGTTTGAATTCATAAGGATCATAATAAGGTGGTAGGCCATGAAAAGAGCTCAAAAACTTTGGCCGGTACCGGTGTACTGAATTTAGCACATCATTATCTGAAATGTCAGAACTAAGGAGCATTACAAGATTGGAAATTTTAAAAGAAAACAGTAAACAAATTCCACTAACAAAAATGTGATACACTTTCATCAAAAGAAAATCCAAGAGTACATAATCTGACATTAATATAACATAGATACATACAAATTTCTGACACTTGATGAAGAGATGACTGGGATAGATTATGGAAAGAACACCAGTCTTCCTCAAGCTTAGGCATAAGTTGTGTGGCAGGATATACATTATTAGTCCTCAGTACATGCTTCAAATGTTCTAGCCGGTGCTCATCCTGCGTATGAAAGAAAATCTTCACCATCAAACTCATACAACCTCTACACACATAAACATAAAAGGCAAATCTTATTCCCAGGAAAGATGCGGCTTCTTGCACCCACTCACTTGTGGGTATTCCTCACAAAAAGAAGAATACTGTTTCGTGAGCAATAAATAAAATTCTTTCAATGATAAAGCATCATTTCACAAAAATTTTGTCTTCCACATTTCACTAGGAAATCCTCAAGATACCGAATAATGCCAACGTATTTGGTAGTACAAACAGCAAGGGTATACAACTTTACCCTGAAAACATGCTGCCAAAACTCAAACGCACAGAAGTTAGCAACAAATTCCATCTCCTTTCGACCAGTTAAGATTGTTCGTTCATCATAATACCAACCAATGTACTTCCAAAACTGATGAAAATAAAAAGATTCAATTAGAAGATGATTCAGAGCAGTTGGAAATGGTAAAGCTGATTCAACTCAGAAATTACCAACTCTTCCTCTCCAAACGGATGAATAATAGGTAAAGGCTGTGTATCCATCATTACACCCAGTAGGATGCCCTCACGTAGCATACCAATGTCTCCAAACTTGAGGACTAGAACAGAAGTATCAATAGACAAAGGAAAACTAGCAAGTAATCGTCCATAAAATGTAGGTTCATGACGTCCCCTTGGAGAAGTCCTTTCCAGTGCACGTATCTGAACAAGCGAATTCAATGCATCTTCAACAACTTGAGGATCTGGTGGATCTAGAGCTTTTTGCAACAGAACTGCCATCAAACCCATCAGTCAGGGCAACATACTCATAATTGGTGTGAATTGGTTTGTCGAGAGTATAGTGCAGATAGTTAGCTTGTTAGAACCAAAACACATAAAGTTCCCTTCACAAACTCTAATTATATTGCATAATTTACATTTTATAACAAGTTGGTCCGACTATGAATACAGACTGTATTACCTTATCCTTTTCTATTTGTTTTAATAAAACAATAAATGGCCTACCTGCCATTAGATGATAAATTAGTATATCTATGTTTATTTAAAAGTCAAAGTCATTATGATATTGAGATGTTTCCCATAAAGCTGATAAGTTACTAGGATTGCATCCATAGAGCACTAGCAGAGTGTTTGGCTGATGGACAATACATTAAATATGCAAAACAGAACAAGGGAATAACCAATAATTAGTTACAATTCAGAAAGTACAACATGCAGTCATGCACTGTTATGGGCTCATTCAACAGAAGCAGCCCAAACAACGCAAATAGCAATACGGGCTCCAACGTCGGCCCAAAGAATTCCAAGGGGACCAGTCCAGTTAGCAGGAGGACAAGGAGACAGCCCAATTGGTTCCAAGATTTTGTAATGGGCTGACCCAAGAAGCAAGTGTTTAATATGTCTTTAATGTTTTATGTAATAGCCCATTAGTATTTTTCCAAGTGTCTTTGTAACACACTTTAAGGGTTTAAAAGGCATATGAGCCTAGGAAGGAGTATGAGTATTATTCAGAAATTCTTTCTTCCTCTTTTCTATTCCCTCTCTACTTTCCTTTCTTTCTAACCTATCGTTAATTCAGATCTGCTCTTGTTACATTGGTGCTTTCATTGCTCACTCTTTTGAGCTATGGCTGACAATACTCGCCTTCGTGACCTCACCAATCAACTCCATGCTCATGACCAACAGTTTGTAACCCTAGAAAGAACCTTGGACCACCGTTTGGAGACTTTCGAATTGGCACAGAATCAATGGTTTGAGGAGACCAATCAACAATTCACAGCCGTGAATAATCAAATCCAGGATGTTTATACACTCCTGCAGAATATGCAAGTCCAGATGACTAATCTGTTAGCTGCACAACAAGCGGGGATCCTCGGCGGTGCACCTCCTATCCAGGGCCGTCACCCACACCCTTCTCGTTCCATGAAGATAGATTTTCCCCGGTTTGGTTCTGGCGATCCAGGTCCATGGCTGTTTGCCGTGGAACGCTATTTCCGCTATCACCAGGTACCCGATGTAGATCGCCTTGATCTCGTTTCCTTCAACTTAGATATGCCTGCATCTTGCTGGTTTGAGTCTTTATTGGGAAATGGTGAATTCCCTGACTGGCACCATTTTGTGCAAGCTATTCAACACCGGTTTGGTCCTTCTGAATTTGAAGATCCATTGGGATCCTTAGCCAAATTACAACAATCCGGATCTGTGACGGAATTTCAGGCTGCTTTTGAGCTAAATGCTCGAAGGGTTCAGGATCTGTCCCCAATTATGCGTAAGAGCTTGTTTATCTCTGGTTTAAAACCCCAGATCCGACGAGCGGTTTTGGTCCATCGACCACGCGATGTTACCACCGCGTTTGCCTATGCTAAAGTATACGAGGACCAGTTCACTGAATTCCGTCCCACTAAACAATGGCCACCTCGTCCCGCAATCGCTTCCACCTCTCTTCCCAATCCACCCATTGCAGCCCAACCCATTACCACCGTGCCTCATACCTTGAACCCTAAACCACCACCGACCCTACCCTCTATACCTATTAAAAGACTAAGCCCAGCAGAAATGGCAGCTCGTCGTGAAAAGAACCTTTGTTATAATTGTGATGAAAGGTTCGTCCCTGGTCACCGCTGTAAGGGACGTGCCGCTCTGTTATATTTGGAAGGTACTGATGACGAAAATATTGTCATAGAGGAGGACCCTCTCGCCTCACCAACGTTGGAGAGTCCGGAAGAACCTTCAACAGAAGCACCCCATGCTATTAGCTTTAATGCTCTTTTTGGGCATCATTCCTCTAACTCCTTTCGTTTGCAGGGGCACATCAGTGGTCTCCCTATACAAATCCTGGTGGATGGGGGTAGTACTCACAACTTTATCACTCATCGGATGGCTGAACACCTCCATTTAACGCTACATGTCATTACTCCTTTTAAAGTCCACGTTGGAAATGGCGATGCACTATTATGTTCTGCTATGTGTCGTACTACTCCGATTGATATACAGTCTCACCTGTTTCAGATTGACTTATATGTCATCGACCTTAAAGGGGCGGATGTTGTCTTGGGTGTCCAATGGTTATCCACTTTGGGACCCATTGTCACCGATTATTCGGCACTAACAATGTCTTTTTCATACAATAATTCCCAGATCCTGCTTCACGGCAACTCGCAGGCGTCTCCCAACCATATTAGTTCCTCACAACTACAAAAATTGTTGCAGAATGACTCCATTTCTACATGCTTGATGTGCCTCGCAGCTACTTCGGATGCACCCACACCGGTTCAGATACCTGCTGAATTTAGTGCTGCACTCGATCACCTTCTCCAACTATTTTCTGTTGTATTCGCCCCACCCACCTCATTACCACCGGAACGTGGATATAATCATCATATTCATTTGTTGCCTGATACCAATCCGGTGCAAGTTCGTCCCTATCGCTACCCACACTACCAGAAAACAGAAATTGAGAATTTGGTGACTGACATGCTACGCACGGGGGTGATTCGTCCTAGTCGTTCTGCTTTTAGCTCGCCAGTTTTGCTGGTTAAAAAGAAAGATGGTACTTGGCGCTTTTGCGTGGACTATCGAGCACTTAATGCCATCACCGTACAGGACAAATTTCCCATTCCCACAATTGACGAGTTATTAGATGAGCTCCATGGTGCTACTCTTTTCTCTAAACTTGACCTCCGGTCAGGATATCACCAGATTCGCATGCACGACGCTGATGTTCACAAGACAGCTTTCCGCACCCATCATGGGCATTTTGAGTTTATGGTTATGCCATTTGGTCTCTCTAATGCTCCATCTACTTTTCAAGCAACTATGAACACCATATTTTCACCATATCTTCGCAAATTTGTGGTGATATTTTTTGATGATATCTTGGTGTACAGCGCATCTGCAGTGCAGCACTTGCTTCACCTAGAGGCAGTGTTAACCACGTTACAGGCCCATTCTCTTTATGTCAAAAAGGAGAAATGCTTGTTTGCTCAACCTTCCATTCCTTATTTGGGCCACGTGATTACGGGCGCGGGGGTTGTCCCAGATCCTGATAAGTTACGTGCCATATTGGATTGGCCTGTTCCCACCAATGCCACTCAGGTGCGAGCCTTTCTGGGTATATCAGGATATTACCGCAAATTCATACAGAAATATGCTTCCTTAGCATCCCCATTAACGGATCTCTTATCCAAAAATGGGTTTTTCTGGAATTCTAATGCAGCTGTCGCGTTTGAGACCATTAAACGGGCCCTCACTACAGCCCCCATTTTAGCCCTTCCTGATTTCCAGGAACCATTTATTGTTGAAACGGACGCTTCGGGGGTGGGCATTGGCGCGGTTTTGTTGCAGAGAGATAAGCCCATAGCCTTCTACAGCCGCAAGTTATCTCCGTTAATGCAAAAGCAATCCGTATATGTGAGGGAGATGTTCGCAATTACTTCAGCCGTCAGTAAATGGCGTCAGTATCTCCTTGGCTCACATTTCCAAATTCGAACGGATCACAAAAGCTTACATAACCTGATGAATCAGGTCATCCAAACACCAGAGCAACAACAATTTCTTGCTAAGCTCTTAGGCTTTAATTATACAATCACATACAAGAGTGGGAAGACCAACATAGTGGCCGACAGCCTTTCACGGTTGCCTGATGGGGGATCGTTGTTACCCACCCCCCAATTCCTAGCCATTACTGGCCCAGTGCTACACTACACAAAAATATTACAGTCCGAGTACAAGTCTGATCCCTATACTACAATGCTCATTAAAGAAATTGCAGAACGGCCGACTGACTTTGCTGATTGGCGATATCGCAATGGCATCCTCTTCCACCGTTCCAGAATTTTTCTTCCAGCAAGTTCTACCTTGATCCAACATGTTCTCCGTGATTTTCACAGTTCGGTTCAAGGGGGTCATTCTGGTATTCAGGCAACAACGCACCGCATCACCCGGAACTTCACCTGGAAGGGAATCAGACGCGATGTTAAGGCTTTTGTTCTTCACTGTGATATTTGTCAGAAACTAAAATCCCCAAATCATTCCCCCCTGGGACTCTTATAACCCCTACAGATACCAGACAAGTTATGGGCAGATTTAAGCATGGATTTTATTACCCATTTACCTGTTTCTTTGGGTCACACCGCTATCTTGGTAGTTGTTGATCGTTTCTCCAAGGCTGCCCATTTCATCGCACTTCCCAGCCAATATTCTGCCGTTAAAGTTGCGCAACTCTTCTGGGATTTTGTCGGAAAGCTCCATGGACTCCCTGAGTCTATTGTTTCGGATCGAGATCCGATATTTCTCAGTGACTTCTGGCGATCCTTGTTCAAACTGCAAGGCACGACTCTCAAATTTAGTTCCAGTTACCATCCTCAAACGGATGGACAGACAGAGAGAGTTAACAGGTGAAAAGTTACCTTTCGGGCTTTCTCGCATTCTCACCCATCTTCATGGTCAAAGTTTCTAAGTCTCGCGGAGTACCATTATAACACTTCGTTCCATTCTTCGTCTGGGACCACTCCATACAACGCCATGTTTGGACGTTCTCCTCCAAACCTTTTAGCATACTGCTTGGGGTCCTCTTCCAACGAGGCGGTCGAATCC
>JAVKPL010004452.1:0-22006 GCA_032173675.1 Gastrolobium villosum
AAATTAATAAAAAGAAAAATTAAGTAATCAGAAAAAAGCCATTTCAATATCAGATAAAGGCAGGCAGGCATTCGTGCGGGATGGGGGGATGGACAGGACATGTCCTACCCTCATTTGGATATCTACAAATTAAAATCAGAGAAACTAAATTTACTACCAATTTAAAGGATTTAAAAGAAATTTGAAGTGATTCAGAAAGTGATTTACTGTATTTGCTACCCTTTAATTCCTATTCTTTATCTAAAAACCCTCCTTTCTTTTTCTTAGACAATATATAGACAAAGTTTGATATTTTGATATGGTGACACGAAGTTTAAAATATGTTTGATTAAATAATAAGTAAACAGTGAGATGTAAAAATAAAAATAAAAAAAGCAGCAGCAGCCAGCAGCAGCAGCTATATGCTGAAATAACTAAAATGATTGATTCAGTACGTGCGGGTCTATATTTGTATATAAATAACTATAAGAAGAGGGAGGATATTTTGACTACTAAAATTTTCCACTACCAACTTACTACCAATCTAATCATCATTGGGTCAATGAGAGAGAATGCTAAAAAATTTATGAAGAGAGAGAAAATGATGATCTAATGGTGATTAGATAGGTAGTAAGTTGGTAGTGAAAAATTTTAGTAGTAAGAATATCTTTCCTTTTATAAGAATACGTATTACCAAAAAAAAAAAAAAAACTATAAGAATACAATATTTTGTATATATTTTTTATCTTTACTCTACTTATTCATCTTCAATACAGTTATATCAAAATCTCAAGAGAAAATAAAAATAATAAAGGTTGAGTGAGATTCTAATATAATAATATTGAAGAGGATAAATAAAATAGACATGATATCCTGTACCGTAATTATGAATACATAATAGGGAAATATAAGATATAAAGTGTCGGTGATCATTTGGGTAGGTGTACATTAAACTTATTATATGCTTCACCTGCTGGCACGTTAAAAGCAACGGGTATGTGGCACACGTGTATGAATGACCTATGTCCCATTTCATTCATATATCTTTATGAGTTTTATAAGAGTTATGTTGTAGTAAAAGTGATTGTGTTATGTTATAAAGATTTGTTTTGCGTGCCAAAAAATTTTTTTACTGCGGATCCCACAAAATATTATGTGTATAGGAAATTTTTTATATGGTAAACCCTATGTTTATTAGTCCTGACAAGGATAATTAAGTTTTGAGAGAGCCATTCCTCTAACTATGACCGAAACCCTTGATTAGATTACATCTTTGAAAAGGAAATATAAATGTTTGACCTAAATTTAAAAAATTTCTTCAGAAATCATGTTAGTTGGGTCCCCACTAAGTAGTGGCCTCAACTCAATGCCCATGTCATTGACATTAAGATTCATCTAATTAATTTTTTTTTTCCTTATTTGAATTCACAACTAAACAAATAGAGGAAAATTATTGTCTCCCAAAAGGATGACTTTTTTTAAGATAAAAAACAAAAAACAAAAAACAAAACATGTAGCCTTGTCATGATCGACCATTATTTGTAACCTCTAAACGTTCTTGTATTCAATTAGAAGAAGACTCGGGTCTTGTATTGATAATTATATCTGTTCATGTGATCATGTTCCCATTATATTTACACTAAGGTTTTGTTTGGGAGTTAGTTTTAGGAGGGAAAGGAAAGAAAAGGAAGGATTTTAGTAAGCACTCTCTTTGTTTGGGAGTTTAAAAGAAGGAGGGGAAGGAATTGAGGATTTTTACTAAACCATCCAAAACCCTCCCTCTTCCTAAAATTAAAGTTCCCCCAAATTGGGGATTTAAGGGGGAAATATAAAAAATTACTTATCTTACCTTAGTATTAAAATGTAAAAACTACATAAATGTGAATCATCTTTAAACATGACATTATTAGAAAAGACTCAAATACCGACAAAATATATCGACAAAAAATATTTCGTCAAAAAATAGTGATAAATTTTTTGATGAAAATCATATACGTCAAATTTTTTTCGTCAAAACTAAATACGAAACAAGATTTTGTCATAATCACTAACATAAATTTTTTACGGGAAATATTTCCATCAAAATTTTCCGCAAAAATTTTCGACGAAAAATATTTCCATCAAAGTTTGAAACTAAAAACATTTCTGCAAAAAATTTTACAAATTTTTTTTTTGTCAAAAATCTTTACAGAATCTAAATTTCATCAAAATATTTCACAAAAAAACATATTCATTGAAATTTTTGATGAAAAATATTTCCATCAAAATTTTCAATAAAACACATTTCCATCAAAAAAATTTGCCGGAAAAAAATTTCATCAAAATTCTTTACAGAATTTACATTCCGTTAAAAGTTTTAGACGGAAACATTTTTGCTAAATTTTTTTACAAAAAATTTCCGTCGAATATTTAAGGAAACACATTTCAATCGAAAATTTTCGACGGAAAATATTTTCGTCAAATTTTTTGATAAAAGATATTTCCATCAAAATTTTTAACGTAACACATTTTTGTCAAAAAATTTCAACAGAAATATTTTCCGTAAAAAAATGTGACGAAAAATATTTCGATTAAAATGTTTGACGGAAAAAATATTCTTTCAAAATTCTTTACAAAATCTAAATTTCGTCGAAAGATTCAAATGAAACATTTCCCCTCAAAATTTTTTACAAAACAATTTCAGTCAATATTTTCATCAGAACACATTTCCATAAAATTTTTGAACGGAAAATTTTCTTCAAAATTTTTGAAGAAATATTTTTTTCGTTTAAAGCATTTCATGGAGGAAACTATTTTCGTCAAAAGTTTTGACAGAAACTAAATTTTGATAGAAAATCTGATTTTGTAAAAAATTTCATTGGAGAAAAAATTTCGTCGCTTCTCGACGAAGAGTATTCTGATGAAAAATAATTTTGTGACAATTTTGGTAGCTTGCAGCGTAGAAATTTCATAAAAAGTATGATCTTTTTTAATATTGTGAAAAGTACACAAATAATTTTGTTTAGCAATTTTAAATTTAATTTAATTTAATTTGTAAAGTATAATATTGTATTAGTTTTAAAAAAAAGGGTAAAATGGTAAAAATATCTCATTGACCCTCTATTATCCTCCCCTTCCAATTTTTTTGACTCCCAAACAAGGGAAGCGGATACCCTCCAATTTCCTCCCCTTCCTTCCCCTCCCTTCCCTTTGGATCTCCTTCCTTCCCTTTCCCTCCAAACAAAGCTTAAGTGGTGGTTAATAAATATTTGCACCAAAAAAACTTCAGTTACGAAAAGTTCAACGGCAGACATGGTATAGGCTCATGTGTTTTGTCCTAGACAAAATGGGTCAACCAGATTGAAATTTTAGCAATTTTGCATGCGTGCTACTCAGTGGCGGAGCCGTATATGGTTTGGGTGTTGCTCCGTCTGGGTTAAATTTTAACAAATTATATTTATTATATATAATATATAATTAATTATTTTTTGGCCCAGATTAAAATTGAAATTTAGCCCGGGTTATAATTTATAATTTGTCCCTATCTAAAACTTAAAATATTTTTGGTAAAAGATTTGGGTAAGTTGTATTAGAATATGGTTCAATTTTCACTTGTATAACAAAAAGTATATATATATGGTAAAATTAAAAAATATTCAATAAAATTATAACTCTTATTAGTGTTGTCTGCTCAGGTTCCTGTATTTAATATAATTTAAATATATTATGCATAAACTAACTAAAATTAAAAAAGAAAATACACATATAATTTTTTGACTCGGGGTCAAATTGAAGCTCGGCTCCGTCACCGGTGCTACGGTCAATTTATTTTTGGTCAAACCATTTTCTCCTCTTTAATTTTGAAGTTTGCTGTAGTTGAGTTTAAATTGCAGATGGTCTTGTTATAAAAAAAAAAATGCAGATGGTCCTTCATCTTACCGAAATTGTTCGATGCAGATTGCATCATTTCATGACTATGTCCTACAATTTAGGTACGGGTACTTTCATGTTGCCAGAGAGCTTCCAACCGCAAATAGTAGTTCCTCAAATTTTTAATTAAAAAACTAAGTTTGTCTGTTAATTTGTCCTCTACTTACTACTAGAAAGTAGTGACATAACTAACGATTTATATAGGCAGTATGACAATACTATGGATAAAGCACCTGCATGGACTAGATAACTTTAATCTATTTAAATACATTATTGTAATATTTATTTATATTAAGGAATTTGAATAAAATAATTTATTATTGAGTCTATTAATATAATTTATGCTAACTTGATAAAATACCGTGCTACATATCTCAATTATTACTTACCTAACTAACTTTTATTAATTAGATAGCATAATTAACGACCATATATAGGACTTAGTTTTAATTATTTGAAACGGATTTGATTATTGTAAAAATAGTAGGAAAAAAAAAAACAAATTGATGTGGCCCTATATATACACCTAGCATTATTCCTTTCAGACAACTACCTTTCTTTTAAAGGAAACTTAAAGAAATCCTCGTTATGGTTTAGACCATTTGAAACAAAAAACATTCCTAGAAAAATAACATGAGAATTTCTTCTTCTTTGTGTGTGTGTGGGTCCATTGGAAAGGGAAAAGACCATGAAACAAAAACTAAAGAAACGATACCTAGCTAGCTGATTAAATTCTTAATGGTTTTTCATGCAAAAGAATTAATTACAACTTTTGAAGTCGGCAATACGGGGCAAGCTAATAGTAAACTTGTGGTAAAATTAAAATTAGTATCACACAAACACACGTAAGAGAAGAATGGAGCCTCCTTAATAGGATCTATAATGACCTAGATTTTGCAAGCCAAGAAGTCAAAACAATTGTGAAGTAACGTCGGCAAATACCGAGAAAAGTCCTTAAACAAATGGCTAACAACAAATGCCAAAGTCATCAACTATTTTTATTCTTTTCAAAACGATTCCTACTTTACTTTTATGTTTGTTTATGGCTTAATTAGTCAATAAACTCAAACTCTTAATACATCATTCCATTCAATGCTGATGTCTTTTTTTATCTTTTTTTCAACGGATATTACCCCTAAATTAAATGAAAGGAAGAAACTTAAAGCAAGCAAAACAAACGCTATTACTTCTCTTTGGCTAAAGTACCATTTTAGAATTTTTGGGTAAAAGAATTGCTCATTTGAAGTTGATTGGATAAGTTTTTCCAAAATAATACAGTCAAACATGTCACATATACTGACGGGACTAGTCCCGTCACTGACACTGATAGGACTCGTGCCACGTTAGCGCCACATAGGCAGTCTCGTTACCGTAAAATTTCGGAAGGCCATAACTTGTGACTCGGGTATCCAAATCAGATGATTTTTTTTTTGATTTCACATAACTTTTCGATATCTACACAATGACACCTCATTTGACGTAATTTATCTCCCACAAACATAATTTGAATTTGTAATAATTGTACCACAATCACAAGAGCGTTTAAATCCAGAAGATCTTCAAACTATGTTTGTGGGAGATAAAATATGTCAAATGAGATATCATTGGGTAGATCTCGAAAAGTTATGTGAAATAAGAAAAAAAAAATCTGATTTGGACACCCGAGTCACAAGTTATGATTTTCCGAAGTTTTACGGTAATAAGACGGCCTACGTGGCGCTGACGTGGCACGAGTCCCGTCAGTGTCAGTGACGGGACTAGTCCCGTCAGCATATGTGACATGTTTGACTGCATTACTTTGGAAAAACTTATCCAATCAACTTTAACTGGGCAATTCTTTTGCCCAAAAATTCTAAAATGGTGCTTTTGCCACTTCTCTTTAGTTCTCGACTTCTCGTGAGATTTTTAAGATTCTGCTGCAACAAGTGGATGATGCTGAGGCTGTAGTTTTCGTTGTCTTCCTCCTAATCCTAATCTTGTGATATTGACATTCAAAATACGTAATGGTGTGGATGCACTAGCTGTTATTGAAATACAAAATAAAGAACGGATTTTAAAAATAATATTATACGATTTACCCGTAAAAAAATAGTTATACGAATAAGAGAGCGAAAATATATTACCATTTTAAAATTTAACTCAATTAATTTTTATGATCAAACTAGTGGAAACATAATCCATTTCCTTTCTTTCTTTTTTATTTTATTTTTATAATGATTATCCATTTTCGAGTCATTTCGTGACGAATATACACCTGTCAATTCTGCTTTCTCTTTCTCTCTTGTTTTTATAGATCTTTTTGGTCTAGTTCACCTTTTTTTTTTTAATGTTTATTTTTTAATTTCGAAAAAGAGAAACTGCAATTTAATTATTTATCATTTATCAATATCAACTACAAAATATTTTGGGGAACTTCTACGAAGTTTGAAAGTGACTTATTAAATGATAGCTAAAGAAAGAGGGGACATATGTTTGCAAAAAGCAGACATATATCATGCGGTTACAATTTAACAATGTTTAACACACAATCTCAAATTTGGAGGAAAAGACAAAGAGGATCATAACATAGGGAGAAAAATATACACACACACCAATATATGTTCTTTAACAGTTGGACCGACACTGAAACTTGACTTTGTACTCATAAATATCTTTCTTAACTATTTTAAAGAATCACAATTACGGAGAAAATTTGTATTCGACTCTCACCAAATACATTTTTGGGAAGGGATGAGAAATTCTAACTGTGATTAAGTCTCGACTCAGGATTAGTCACATCATCGGATCAAAGAGTTAAAACTTGTGGAGGTCAACTCATCTTAAAGAGATAATTAGGTCACCAACAAAGTCAAGCACAGTTGGTAGATAGCTGTGTTCCTTAAACCTACTGACAGGGATTCGATTCCTAGCCATATGTATGGATAAGATTTTGTTAGAAGAGGTTTATCCATTTAACATAATTTCTCATCTCGAAAGAATAAATCTTTGGCAATCAGACAACGAATACTTTGAGAATTAAAAAAAAAAAAAGATATTTAGGTCGATATAAAAAAATCACCGGTGGGTATAGAAATGAAGGCTGAAGGGGATAAAATATTAGTAGGAATTGAATATATAACCTAATACAAATCTTTCACCACTGTGCTTGTTTCTCCGGAGACTTTAAGATTAGGGAATAATGAGTTAGCCGAAAGAACATATTTCCAAACATTTCAAGGGTGACTAAATGACTAATTCAAAGCATTAGTGGAAAGTTAAGTCCACTATATAAAGAAAAAATTGGCAAATCTCTGTTGGCATATGCCCTATATCTCCAACCACAAAGGTCAAACACACATACACACATACTCTCTCTCATGTAATTTTAATTAAGGGTTTTATAATTCTCATGTTGTAGAGATAAAAAGCATGTGGGACCCATGTGTTAAAAAAAATTATATGTATGACCCATGTCAACACGGAAATCGAAGGGTGTGTAGGAAAATTATAATTCTCATGTTGAATAAGAATTATAAAACCCTTTAATTAAAGTCCTAGCTCCACTTCTATGTCCCACCCCATGGTTCCAAAGTCGTCAAATATTATATGATCATATTTATGTAGATTTCTTCGTCGTTTATATTAAATATAAAATATAACCTCTATATATGCTTTCAATTGGAGACTTGCCTTTTTAGAACAGGCCACCACCGAACCCTTCTAATTTCATCTTCTATTGTTAGATTTCTGATAGAAAAAGTGGCTTCAATGAGTTCCATGAGCAAAGTTCCTTTATCCAAGAATATGACCAATGAGTCCTCAGAGGAAAGTGGTTGGACTATGTACTTTGAGGATTTCTTTAACAAACAAAATACTAATGATCAGAAATGTTCTATGACTTTCTCTGGTGTTGATGATAGCTCCTCATCCCTTGTCTCTGATGCTGCTTCCTTGGCTCCTACGAAAACATTAGTTAACAGTGCACAAGCTGAGGAGTGTCGTAATAGATTGAGTTTCAAGAAGAAGAAGAAGAAGATCAAAACATCTTTGGTTGATGACTCTTTGGAAGATACTGCTAGTTCTCCTATCACTAGCCCCAAGGTTCATTTTTCTTTTTCTTTTCTTCTCCCTACATTGTCTTTTCTTTTTTCAATTAGTTAAAAGTTAAGTTCAATTCATAACTAATTTAATTCTATAATTTATCAATGGTAGAACCAGCTAAACAAGGTGAAACAAAAGGACGAAATTGAATAGACCTTTCTCAGGTTTGATCAATTCAGTTTATAGTGAAATTCTGTTTAAATCATCTTTTGGTTTATTTGGAAGAAAAAGAAAATACATGAGAATCATGTACATAAACAAAGACTATATATTTACTTTGTGGGTAAAGTGTGTGTCATTTTACATGATGTAAAGTTGTGTCATTTTAAGTGAGAGAAAGATAGATAAAGGAGGAGAGAGAGTGAACAAAAAAATAAAGGTATGGGTCTCATCTCTTTATGAGAATGAAAGGATATAAGTTGTGTCATTTAAAATGACAAACACTTTTCCCTTACTTTGTAACCAAAATAATTTTCATTCCTTTTTTTTTTCATATTACCTTAATTTGCGTAGGATGAAATTGAGTATTCATTTATTGCAGTGGCCTTCCATACATGCATGTTGATTGTGGAAGTGAATGGTTTCTGCATTTTTCAACTAACAAGTTGCCTTTTTGTTTTGTTTGTAGGAGAATGGAAATACCTCAGGAGAAAGAGGTGAGAGGAAAGAACAACCGGGTTTTAATGAGAGGGATAGTGACTGTACAGAACTGAAGAACAAAGGCCTCTGCTTAGTTCCTTTATCGATGTTAGTGAACTATCTAGGTTGATTAGTTTCATGCATGTTAATTGTTAAAGCACCTCCATATATATATGCATTTCTTTGCTAATTTTTTTCTCTCTACTATGATGTGTAATGCTCCCATTGATAGGATGCATTCAGTCTTGGTGCAACAGTAGCACCGAATATTTATTCTGAGAAGAATTATTTAATATGCTCGAGGACCGGTCCTTCCATTCAAAAATTGATACATGTATTATTTATTTTTTCTTTTATTTTCTTTCTCATCTCTCCTCAACTTTTTCTCTCTTTCTCTGACATGTCTCGCCCAATATTTTGTGTTCCGGTATATGTTTCCTCACGACGATATTCACACTTCACGGTACGGATTATGGAAGATACTTTCACCGACGAATTTAACGTAATTATTATCCTAGTCTAAGAAAGTGCCGTCTTAAAGGAAACAGTGAACAGGAAAAAGAATATCAATATTGGTGTTAAAAGACATGAAAAACCAAATAATTATGAGCTTAATGAACTTGCTACTTCTATGTATAAAATTTGTGGCTATTATTTTGTTTCTAGATGAGTTATACCATTTCCATGATCATGTGGCAGCTAAAATATAAAAAAAAAAAATTAGTGGAATAATTATGTGTTTGTCAGCTTGTTAGGATAAGTGATGATTATTCAACTTGTTGAGTATTGACAACAACAAACCTTTCGCATAAAAAAAAAGTAACATCTACAATCATAAATATGTTTAGATGTTAAGATATTTTTCAAAATTATACTGATACGTACTAAGATATTAGATAGAAAAGTACAAAATAATTTTCGTGACGCAAAAGCATAAGAAATTTCTCTACTAATTGTTTTCCTCGTTTATGCATATCTTTTCTTGATTGATTAGTAATGATTTGTAACACTTTTCTCGAAAAGTTATTCATTTAAACATTATTGTTAGATATATAATTTTTTTTTTGATATAATAGATATATAATTTTGTTTTCGTGGTTATTTCAGAAATAGATCTTCTCTTGTATTATTTAATATGATACATGTATATTGTCTGTTGGACATGGATTTACACTTCAATTGAAGTTTCTTTTTTACTAAAAAATAGCGATTTATTTAAAAAAAAAATCCATTTTAATAAAAAAATCAAATTTTAAATTCCTCAAGTATTCCATTTTCTTAACGCTAATGTAAGAATACTTCACGAAGGTATAAATTGAGATTACCCTTAGATATTATCTAATTTTGTGGTGCAATTATTACAACTGAAATAAATTTTAAAAAACGCAATTTACATTCACAATTGAAATTACTCGATCAATCTATGTCCAGCTAATTTTCCGCAATCATTAGTTAGCAAAAACAAGTTTGCCTCAACAAATCTCCAACTCTAGTATGTGTTTAATTTGCTCATTCTACTTTGATATTAATTGAAAAGATAATTTAAATTTAATTTAAAGTATAATATAATTTTAATCTAACAAAATTTAAAATTAAATACGTTCTTAATTGTTTATTTCAAAAATGAAATTACTTTAGAAAAAAAAATCCTACTTACACCAAATATAAATTTTGACATACAACATTTGATGATATGTAATGGTTATATTGAAGGTTATCCTAAAGCAAATTTCTAAAAAATTCAATTCTATTTAAATACTAGCTAATTGATATTTTATTCTATCACTTTATTTATCAGAAACTTAACATAATGTAATTATTTATATGTGTGAAGCAGTTGTTTATTAATTAGGTACCCTGGTTCTTTGACATGTTAGATTTTTACGCGTATGCGTGCGAAGCAGTTGTTTATTAATTAGGTACCCGGGTTCTTTTACATGTTATATTTTTATAATAATTATTGTATGCCGCAATCAATTGTATTCCTTTTTTTTTAATAAAAATGGATTAAATTATGATTTTTTAGACAAAATAAAAAAAGGCCCACCTTATTTTAGAGTGCATTATATAGGCTCGCCTTTTTAAGTGATTCTTTTATTTGAATTTGTACACCTGTACTATTGATTAGTGTAGGTAATGATGTAGACCTAATTTATAGGTACATGATAGAAAAGGAATTAAGGTTAATAAATTTGATTAAATCTTATATGCATTCACGATATGCGGAAACCATCGTTCCATAACATCCCTATCGACAATTGTGAACCTGAAGTGATATGAATTACAGATAAAGATCTTGATCCTTCAACCTTTGCAGGAACACTGAAGCAAGCATAACAACCTTTGAGATATCAAAAATCATGTTTTCAACAACGAAGCCTAAACATTGGTATTCTAATTTTATATAACCCTAATCACTATTACATATGTCCATACACTACATAAAGATAACTATGACTTGACCCATTTTTATTTTAAAAAAGAAAAAGAAATACAATTGATTGCAAACACATAATAATTATTATAAAAAAAATTAATATTCTCTTATTGGTTAACTCATTTGAGGTCCTGGTCTTGATTATAACATTGGTTTGTAGATTCTACACAAGAAAAAATGTGCTATTGTATTGATCTCGTTAAAATGGTGTGAATTGCATAAAAAAATCCTAATTTTTCAACCTTTTCAGGAAGAGCAAGTACGACAATCTTTAGAATATCACGAATCATATCTTTAACAAATAAATCTAAATCTTTTCATATTCTAATTTCATATCATCCTAATTTTAGTTTTTCGTATATCACATCACAATGGCTGTGGTTTAACAAATCGTCAATACAAAGCGGAACCCACGCAGGGGAAGGAACCCACATTGTGCACAAATTAAATTCTTCCCTGTACCGAGCACCTTTATTTTCTCTAGCCGTCATTATTATTATGTTTTGAGATAACTATATTATATATAAACTAGCTAGTATTTCAATTAAGGGAAAAATATTTATCATTTTAAATGACACAACATATATTCATTCACTCTCACGAAGATGTGGGACCCACACATTTATTTTTTTGTCAACTCTCTCTCCTCCTTTATCTATCTCTTTCTTTCTCTTAAAATGACACAATTTTACATCCTTTAAAATGATACATACTTTCACCAAAAAAAGAAGGATTTTATAATTCTCATGTTGAAGGAGAATTGAAATCTTATGTTGTAGAGATAAAAAGCATGTGGGACCCATGTATTAGAAAAAAAATTATATGTATGACCCATGTCAGTACGGAAATCAAAGGGTATATAGAAAATTTTGAATTTGCATGTTGAATGAGAATTATAAAACTAAAAAAAAATGATAGATACTTTACCCTTCAATTAATTAGTTCCTGGATTTTCTAGTTTAGCTAGGTTTTAACCAACGCCCAACAACTCTATTCTTGGAGAATATGATGGATTATGAAAATAACTGCCGACATATATCCACAAAGAGGGCCAGTTCGATGCATCAGTAGGTAACATACACTTTTGGGTTCTGAAGGTTCTTCCAACAGAGAGAAAAGAAAATGTAAAGGAAGCCAAACTTTTTCTAGTTATGCATATCTAACTTTCAAAGGAGCTAGCTACTAGCTAGTTTAGTATTTATGAAAATGGTTTGAAACTTTTTAAGGAAAATTCTTGCATCGTGTAAGAGCATATTTTCGAGAAAGTCTCTCATGTCATGGACTCATGGCCCTCATCCAGCTATGTTTCTTAGCTAACTTTCCCCTACAGGTAATTAAGTCTAGAAAGCCTTATTCCTTTATATAAATGTGAATCTAATGGTTGAGATTTATCGGAAATTAAAAATTAATTAATGAGAGAGATGTAATAAATCTTAACGTTAAATACAAAAAATCAATGGTTAAGATCTGATGTAAGACTTATTATTCTTACACCGGTGTAAGATGATCATGCCTTATATATATATATACACCGAGAAAGAAGCCAATACACAACAAAGTAGGCATATTAAATTAAAATGTGCTACCTTCGTACCCAAAAAATAAAAAAAATAAAAAATCGTGCTACCACATAATAACTTATTCTGGAATGGCTTTTCAAGCCGTTCAATTAGAACCGCTAGAATTTGTATTACTTGTTAGGAACATCTTGGGTAGTGTGTACCAGCCAGCTAGGTGCAGAATGGACAACATTCTATTTGTCATTTAAACTTCTGAAGGTACGGAGGACACCCTTGTCTGGTGCTTGCTCACTGCTGTATTTGCCGGCCCCCAAAATGGACTTTGCCCTTGGAAATTAAAATCCCACGTTTTAAGTTAATGTATGTTTTGTTTCGAGCAATGTTATAGGGATATTTTTATTACTACAAATTTTTACTGCTAAGTTACTATATATCTAATCACCATTAAATTAATATTTTCTCTCTCTTCAAATTTTTTTAGCATTCTCTCTCTTTGATCCAATGATGATTAGATTGATAGTAAGTTAGTAATTGAAAATTTTGGTAGTAAGAATATCCTCCATCATGTTATAAAAATCAGATCGATCAGATTGAGTTGATCCGAAAATTGGTAAATTGGTCATGTAATTAGTCCGATTTTCATATTGGATCGGCTATGATACAGAATCAGTGTGATTCGGTTGATTTTTGTAAAAACTAGTGACTCAATTGGTTCAACCAATGATCCGATTAGGTTTGTAAAAAATAATAATAATTGATTCTCATCAATTGATATCTTTCTTTAACTCTCAAATACAAATAATATGTTTTACTATTATGGAAAAATATTTATGCAGATAAATTATCAGTATTTATTCCCAAAACGACGTCATTTTGGTATTGAAATCTTAAGAAATTATAATATAAAAACTATTATAACCCTGAAATGAATTAAAATTACAAAAATACTATGATTTTCACCTCAAAACTATGTCTTATCTGCATTAACTTCACACGAACCGTTTACTAATATCATGTAGTATGCAATATAATTTTATATAAGAGAAAAATGTTTGTTATTTCATGTAGTATGCAATATAATTTAATACAAGAGAAAAATGTTTGTTATTTTAAATAATAAAGTTATATCATTTTTAATGAAACTACGTCATTTTAATAATTTTTTACATTCTCTCTCCTCCATTAGAGAAATTCTCTCTCCTCCATTAGAGAAAATGACAAACTTTGATAACTGGGTCTGGTGGTCCGGTTTAATAACATTAGTTTCGAGTCTCTTTACATAAAAAATATAAATTATCTACAAAATTTATTGCGCATCCGGGGAATCGAACCCCGGTCAGTACCGTGGGAGGGTACTATGATACCACTACACCAGATGCGCTTCTTGTTGGAATTTGTGAGTATAAGATTAACTTAAATAATAAAAATGAAGAACACTGTTGTCTGTTAGAGCTTAGATAACAGCATTTTTTGTAGTGTCCTTTAAACTCTTATCATGTAAATTAGTTCTTTTAACCCTTAAATTGAACAAAAGCTTTGATATTTTTTTATTCTTTTGTCCTTCACTAATTAATTAATAATTATTTTGCCCCTTATCCAAGATTATTTATCAATCTGTCCATTTTTAATCAATTAACTTGAAGATTTAATCGATTAAATATTCCTCTTAATCAATTAAATATCCCTCTTAATTGATTTAATCGATTAAAATTTATATTTAATCGATTAAATATCCCAAATGAGCGTGAAAGCATTGATTGAATGAGACAAACACGGTATTGGAGGTTATTTGAATTTTGAATTTAATATAATAGGAGTTGATTGCGATTTGTATTTAATAGGAGCTGATTGCGTCCTATTAAATACAAAACACAATCAGCTCCTATTAAATACAAATCGCAATCAACTTCTATTACATTAAATTCAAAATTCAAATAACCTCTCATACTCGGAAAATTGGTTGAAGATTCTGCTAAGTATTTTTATGATGAATATGCAAGCAGGAAGGGTTCGTTGTTCGCCTTGATCGTTGTCATCATTCCGAGGTTGACAATAGGATTACTTCGCGCCATTTTTCATGTAATAAGCAAGGTTTCATGTGAGAGGTAGAAATGGAGCCAGACTTGTTCATGTAAATCAATCTATTTTCCAAGAATCGTTTTTCTTTTGTTGGTTTCTTTGTTTGTTTGGTTATCTATGCTTGTTGATTTGCTTCATATGCGTGGAATCGACTTTGTTTATGGAGGAAATTTGACACTTGTTGCCTGTTGGGAGATCTAATCGATTAACTTGAAGATTTAATCGATTAAATCTTCAAGTCAGCCACTTTTGCCAGTTTTGACCATTTAATCGATTAAATCTTCAAGTTAATCGATTAAAGATGGGTAGATTGATAGATAGTTTTGAATAAGGGGCAAAATGACTATTAATTAATTAATGAAGGGTAAAAGGGTCAAATAGCCGAAGCTTTGGTCTTGGTACTTTTTAAGATGTTTTTCCTATCAACATTATGAAAATTTATTTTTATTGTCAGCATGATATATTCATAAATCTATATTTATAATCATCTTGATAATTTTAATTTTGTAATGTGTGAATTTTATACTAATTTTGTGATTCAATTTTTACACAGAAAAAGTGTGATAAAAAAATTGAAAATATCATTTGTATATATATATGGGAAAAGTATTTCTATAGTCACCGGAGATAAAGTTATCTCCAGTGAGCTCAAAACGACGTCGTTTTGGGTTATAAGATTAAAAAATTATAATGACAAAGACTAATATAACCCTGCAATATATTATAATTAGAAAAATACTTTGATTTTCGCCCCAAAATGACGTCATTTTGAGTTCACTAGAGATAACTTTATCTCCGGTATATATATATATATATATATATATATATGTATATATATATATATATATATAGGGAAAACATTTCTGAAGCCACTTTAGATAAGGTTGTCTATAGCTACCCCATTTTAACTAAGTGTGACCGGTCATACATTAAAATTGCATTTTCTCTCTCCGCCACGTCAGCCGACAGTGTCTGAGGAAAGAGAAAAAAAGAACAGCTTTATTGCTATAACTAAGTATGACCGGTCATACTTAGTTAAAAATGGGTAGCTTTAGATAATCTTATCTAAAGTGGCTATAGAAATACCAAACTCCTTTGGCACAGGTGGTAAGGAGTCTCGGCCCCTTAACCAGAGGTCTCGAGTTTCAGCCCTGGGAATGGAAAAGAAGGATTTGGGAGAGCCGCCCCCCGAATCCTTCTTTTATAGGGATTAGTCTGAGCCCAAGGGTCTAACAGTGCTCAATAGGGATTAGTCTTCGGTTACGGCTGGAGGATACCTTTCAATTTATTCAAACTCAAACTCAAGAGGGGGGGTGAATTGAGTTTTAAAAATATTTCTAATAAAATGCCTCACTTTCTATATGAAACTTAATTTTCTTAAGATAAAGTAGTATGATAAAAGCAAAGCTTAGAAAATGAAGATTCACACAAAAGAATGGTATATAAAGAGGAGAAACAGATAAGCTTAAGTAATTAGAATAATGCTAATATAAAGAGATAGAGAGTTAGAGAGAATGCAAACACTGTTTATCCTGGTTCAGTCACTACCACCGTGACCTACGTCCAGCCCGTTCAACTTTCCACTAATTATCAAGCTTCAAGGGTGCTTGAAAAACCACTACAACCTTCAAGAAAATTAATTCTTGGAACCTTCACACTTCCACTCACTTACTTAGGTTATGAGCAACCTCTCACTAGGGTCTCACTACCCTTTACACACAAGAATAGATTGAGAGTGTTTAGAAAGGGATTTGTACTCTTGAAGTACAGATTATACAAGTTGAAGCTTATAGGTATTGATCAATGACACAAGATTGAAGCTCAAAGGTGATTTATGATCAAGAAGATGAATAGTAAGCAAATGATATGAAATAAAGCAAGAATAATGATTAGGAAAGGTGTCCCATCAATGTGAATAGTGATCACTATTTATAGAGGCCCCCCATGACTCTTAAAACACTCATTTTCGCAAAACTAGCCGTTTATAGCCGTTGGACTGCTTTCTGTCCAGTAAGTATTCGAATACTTTTCGTGTGGTATTCGAATACTTCATTTATAGCCGTTGGACTGCTTTCTGTCCAGTAAGTATTCGAATACTTTGCTGAAAGTATTCGAATACTTTTCTGGTATTCGAATACTTTATTTAAAGTATTCGAATACTTTCTCTGAATATGCAGTTTTGTGAGCCGTAAAGTATTCCTTTTGGTTTCAAATCACTTTTAATGTATTTCCTTGACTTGTATAAAATGTTTTGAGTGTCAAGGATCTTTTTCATAATAATCAATGCTTTTAAAATAATGGATAATGCATGCATGGGTTTAAATGTCCTTTGAGCTCATTTATGCATCATTAAACAATTTACCTTTACATTTTGGATTCTAAGTTCTCAGGAGTATGTTGTGATCAAGATCTTGAGTGATTCGCTCTTGTTGACTTGTTTGAATTGCTTCCTTTGACTTTTGATTGTTGTGAGTTGTGTTAACTCAAGTGTTGCTTCTATTGCTTGTTTGTAATCATCAAAACTCTTGTATGAGTTTACTTTTCATTTTAAGCGCATTGGTTTCACAATCTCCCCCTTTTTGATGATGACAAACTTGAATTGAGAAGAAGGGTTAGCGTAATATACATTTAGATAAGATGATGCTAGGACTCCCCCTTAATATGTGGGTATTTGTAAAAGGCGGAGTTCTAGATCTATGTTTACCTTGTTTTTACCTTTGGTGATTGTGCTCCCCCTTTTTACCTTAGTTTATGTACCTTTCTCAATTTGCAATATCTTCTCCCCCTTTGGCAACATCAAAAACAACAATATATAGAATGCAAAACAATGAGGAGAAACATAGTATCATAAGATAGCAGAGTTATAAAAACTGATGAACATCCATCCAAATAAAGTAAGTAAAGCCCAAAAAGTAAATAAAGGTTAGCATCAGATGGCAGGGTCATAAAAAATAAAGCATGGTAAATGACAGCAGGCGTCACAGCTGAGGGGAATCAGGAGGAGATATGTCTGGAGTGTCGTCCTCATTAGTCAGGCCAAGACGACGCTCGATGCGGGAGAGACGGTTGCCTATGACATCATCCATATCTTCCAAAAAATCCATGACGTCGTCGAGAGTGACAGGGCGGCGACGTCGGCGTCGGGGAACTGAAGGGGTGGAGGTACCTTCAGCAGCAGGAGCATCCTCAGTGGTAGGAATATCAGCATGAGGATCTGCAGGAATGGGATCATCATGAATGGGATCATCATGAATGGGATCATCCTCATCCATAGGAGCAGCAGAAGGAGCACCAGAAGAATAGACCCACTCGCCAGCTATCTTGCGAAGGCCACATTTTTTGAGCTGTGTGCCGGCAATTTTATGATTATTTTTTAATGGAGTCTTGGCCTCTCCAATCATGGGAACTTGACTGTGCTCCATGATGGCCTGAATCAGCATGGGGAAGGGAAGAGGAGTGTTCCGATGATGATGAGTGTCCAGCATGATGCGGCATATGGTGTCGGGCCAATAAATCGCAGTCTTGTTAAGGATGGCCCACATGAAAAACAAGTCAGTGTTGAGCACCACAGCATGATTGCCTCCCCTTGGTGAGATGACATGAGTGATCAGATAGTGGAGGATCCGGTGAGACACTTGCAGACATGTGGGAGAGAATTTGGTCATCCCAATTTTATATGCTCCATCCCTGACCACAGATTGAATGAATGCTTCTCTGTCATAGTCTTCATAGGTGCGATAGTCAGAGCCATCAAATTCAAGATCGCCTGTGCGAATATAGCCAATAAGGGCGGTCCAGTCCTGTGGATAGATCTTGATATGAACACCCTTTACTTTCGATTGCAGCACACGTTCATTGTAAGTGAGATTCTGATAGAAGGCGCGAACCATTGGTGCTACATAAGGGCGACGGAGCTGAACAAACTCGAGTAGATGGACGCTTTCTAGAACATGAGTAATGTCAAACCCTTCGGCCACAAAGAAGTCTGAGTCGAGGTATTTCGGCTCAACTATGGGTCGGCGGAGATAGTGGGTGGCAAATTTCTTCTGCTGAATAGGATCATTGGGAAAATAGCGAGTGAAGTTAGCAGCTTCAGCAGTAGGGTGATCCGGAATAGATTTGGAGCGAGTGCCAGCCATGAGGATACCTAAAAAAAAGAATATAATCAGTAAGCAGTGTGAGAATGGTGAATAGGCAGTAGTAGATCAAGAATGCACAGCTGTGGTACTAGAGAAATGGCAAAAAAATAATGAAAAGGGCTTAACAGAGGAAAGTATTCGAATACTTTTATCAGTATTCGGATACTCTGTCGCTGGTATTCGATTACTCATGACTGGTATTCGATTACTTTTCTGAAGGATAAGTATTCGATTACTTTTCTATCAGTATTCGAATACTGTTCATCAGAAGGAGAAGTATTCGAATACTTCTTCATCAGTATTCGAATACTTGTTCATCAGAAACCCAGAAATCGTGCCCTAATCGACCAGAAACCCAGCAAATAATGCAATATGATGGATGCGAAGTCTAGGCAGCATATTAACGCAAGCTAAGGAAAGCCTAGGGAACACATAAACAACAGTATATGCAGACAAAGTTCAAGAGACAGATCTGGTCTACATGAAAAAAAAAAAAAAATGAAACAGAAGAGGGTTAGGGTTCATGGAGGCATACCTGTGAGGATTCAGGGGAGATGAAGTCAGAGGAAAGGACCCAAATACCTGTTTGTTGACGTCGCTTGGGAGAAGGAATGGAGAGCTTTAGGGTTTGGAGAGTGAGAAGTGAAAGTGGCGCGGTTTAGCTGAATAAAAGCTCAATTTTGAGCATTAAGTGCAGGAGTATTCGAATACTTGTCGAATGGTATTCGAATACTTTCATTTTGATACCAAGTATTCGAATACTTTTCGAGTGGTATTCGAATACTTTCATTTAACTGAAAGTATTCGAATACTTTTTATAAAGTATTCGGATACTGCAGTTCAGAGTGCAGCAAAATGGGCAGAATTTGAACTGATTTTTGCAAATTTTTCATGGTATGATTGTCCAAGTTAGTGAATGAGATAAAGAGATGAGAAATATGCATATTTATAAGCAAGATGGATCAATTAACCCGATTTCTCGTCTTAAGTTGGTGAAAACATCCTTTGAGAGAGGTTTGGTAAAAATGTCCGCCAATTGCTTGGAGGATTCAACATGTTCCAAAACACAGTCACCATTTTGTACATGATCTCTTATAAAGTGATGACGAATATCAATATGTTTAGTTCTTGAGTGCATGATGGGATTTTTGGTTATGTTGATGGCACTAGTATTGTCGCACCTAATAGGGATATGATCAAGATCAAGACCAAGACCAAAATCCTTAAGTTGTTGCTTCATCCAAATAATTTGTGCACAACAACTACCGGCTGCCACATATTCTGCTTCGGCCGTGGACAGTGCGACACTATTTTGTTTCTTGCTGTGCCAAGAAACTAGTGAACAACCAAGAAAGTGGCAGGTGCCACTTGTGCTTTTCCTATCCAATTTGCAACCGGCAAAGTCGGAATCGGAATAACCTATAAGCTCACATGGAGCTCCCTTTGGGTACCATAGTCCCACTTGAGTAGTGCCTATAAGATATCTCAAAATCCTTTTTACGGCACTTAAGTGTGATTCTTTAGGATTAGCTTGAAATCTAGCACACATGCATACACTAAACATAATGTCCGGTCTACTTGCGGTTAAGTAAAGAAGTGAGCCAATCATACCTCGATATCGAGTGATTTCAACAGGCTTACCTCCTTCATCCTTGTCTAATGCACATGATGTGCTCATAGGAGTGTCAATCGCTTTTGAACTTTCCATACCAAATTTCTTGAGCAATTCCTTACAATATTTGCCTTGATTGATGAAGATTCCATCTTTCGCTTGTTTGATTTGAAGACCAAGGAAGGAGTTGAGCTCACCCATCATGGACATCTCAAATTCACTTTTCATGGTGTTAGCAAATTCTTCACAAAGTTTAATGTTAGATGCACCAAATATAATATCATCAACATATATTTGAACCAGTAAAATATGATCATTTTTCCTTTTTATGAAAAGTGTTGTATCAACCTTTCCTCTTTCAAAGCCTTGTTCTAAAAGGAATTTGCTTAACCTTTCATACCAAGCTCTTGGAGCTTGTTTTAAGCCATATAAAGCCTTTTTAAGTTTAAAGACGTGGTTAGGCAAGTCATGTTTTTCAAAACCGGGTGGTTGATCAACATAAACTTCTTCTTGGATATATCCATTTAAAAAGGCACTTTTAACATCCATTTGAAATAGTTTGAAGTCCATCATACATGCAAATGCAAGCAATAATCTAATGGCTTCTAATCTAGCAACGGGAGCATATCTTTCATCGAAATCAATTCCTTCTTCTTGATTGTATCCTTTAGCAACAAGCCTAGCTTTGTTTCTGGTGATTATACCATTTTCATCTAGCTTGTTCCTAAATACCCATTTAGTGCCAATTATTGAGTGATCATTGGGTCTTGGTACAAGTTCCCAGACTTGATTTCTTTCAAATTGATTTAATTCTTCTTGCATTGCCAAGAACCAATGTTCATCAATGATTGCCTCATCAATGGTTCTAGGTTCGATTTGAGAAACAAATGCTAAATGATTACAAATGTTTCTAATGGAGTTTCTAGTAGTTACCCCTTTTGACATGTCACCTATTACTGCATCAATGGGGTGATCTTTTGCTGATCTCCAATCTTTTGGAAGATTACATTCATTTTTGTTGTCTTGAGAGGTTCCTTTATTTTGATTTTGCTCCTTCTCTTGGTGTTCATCCTCTTGCCTTTTGTCATTTAAATTCATGTTGCCCAAGACTTCTACAAAATCATCATCACAATTTTCTTTTCTTGACAATGAAGGGTTAGTTTCATCAAATATCACATGAATTGATTCTTCAAGTACCATAGTTCTTTTGTTATAGATTCTAAATGCTTTACTTGTGAGTGAATATCCTAGAAATATACCTTCATCAGATTTCGAATCAAATTTGCCAAGGTTATCCTTTCCATTATTCAAAACAAAACATTTGCAACCAAAAATATGAAAGTGTGAAATATTTGGTTTTCTTCCTTTGTAAAGTTCATAGGGGGTTTTCTTTAAAATGGGTCTAATTAAAGCACGGTTCATTACATAGCAAGCGGTGCTCACAGCATCCGCCCAAAAGTATTTTGGAAGATTATTTTCATTTATCATTGTCCTTGCAAGCTCTTGCAAGACACGATTTTTCCTTTCTACGACTCCATTTTGTTGTGGAGTCCTAGGGGTGGAAAAATTGTGTTGAATTCCATTTTCATCACAAAATATTTCAAAGTCTTGA
>JAVKPL010004453.1:7500-22435 GCA_032173675.1 Gastrolobium villosum
GTTAGTTATAAAGTAATGAGGCTGTTATGTGTGGAGTTATGTTATTCATATCAATGATTAATGAGTCAGTTATAAAGTAATGAGGCTGTTACGTGTGGAGTTAAGTTATTCAGATCAATGAAGAGGATTGCGATGCGGGATGAAACTTGGATGATATTAATGAGTTAGTTATAAAGTAATGAGGCTGTTATGTGTGGAGTTATGTTATTCATATCAATGATTAATGAGTCAGTTATAAAGTAATGAGGCTGTTACGTGTGGAGTTATGTTATTCAGATCAATGAAGAGGATTGCGATGCGGGATGAAACTTGGATGATATTAATGAGTTAGTTATAAAGTAATGAGGCTGTTATGTGTGGAGTTATGTTATTCATATCAATGATTAATGAGTCAGTTATAAAGTAATGAGGCTGTTACGTGTGGAGTTATGTTATTCAGATCAATGAAGAGGATTGCGATGCGGGATGAAACTTGGATGATATTAATGAGTTAGTTATAAAGTAATGAGGCTGTTATGTGTGGAGTTATGTTATTCATATCAATGATTAATGAGTCAGTTATAAAGTAATGAGGCTGTTACGTGTGGAGTTAAGTTATTCAGATCAATGAAGAGGATTGCGATGCGGGATGAAACTTGGATGATATTAATGAGTTAGTTATAAAGTAATGAGGCTGTTATGTGTGGAGTTATGTTATTCATATCAATGATTAATGAGTCAGTTATAAAGTAATGAGGCTGTTACGTGTGGAGTTATGTTATTCAGATCAATGAAGAGGATTGCGATGCGGGATGAAACTTGGATGATATTAATGAGTTAGTTATAAAGTAATGAGGCTGTTATGTGTGGAGTTATGTTATTCATATCAATGATTAATGAGTCAGTTATAAAGTAATGAGGCTGTTACGTGTGGAGTTATGTTATTCAGATCAATGAAGAGGATTGCGATGCGGGATGAAACTTGGATGATATTAATGAGTTAGTTATAAAGTAATGAGGCTGTTATGTGTGGAGTTATGTTATTCATATCAATGATTAATGAGTCAGTTATAAAGTAATGAGGCTGTTACGTGTGGAGTTATGTTATTCAGATCAATGAAGAGGATTGCGATGCGGGATGAAACTTGGATGATATTAATGAGTTAGTTATAAAGTAATGAGGCTGTTATGTGTGGAGTTATGTTATTCATATCAATGATTAATGAGTCAGTTATAAAGTAATGAGGCTGTTACGTGTGGAGTTAAGTTATTCAGATCAATGAAGAGGATTGCGATGCGGGATGAAACTTGGATGATATTAATGAGTTAGTTATAAAGTAATGAGGCTGTTATGTGTGGAGTTATGTTATTCATATCAATGATTAATGAGTCAGTTATAAAGTAATGAGGCTGTTACGTGTGGAGTTATGTTATTCAGATCAATGAAGAGGATTGCGATGCGGGATGAAACTTGGATGATATTAATGAGTTAGTTATAAAGTAATGAGGCTGTTATGTGTGGAGTTATGTTATTCATATCAATGATTAATGAGTCAGTTATAAAGTAATGAGGCTGTTACGTGTGGAGTTAAGTTATTCAGATCAATGAAGAGGATTGCGATGCGGGATGAAACTTGGATGATATTAATGAGTTAGTTATAAAGTAATGAGGCTGTTATGTGTGGAGTTATGTTATTCATATCAATGATTAATGAGTCAGTTATAAAGTAATGAGGCTGTTACGTGTGGAGTTATGTTATTCAGATCAATGAAGAGGATTGCGATGCGGGATGAAACTTGGATGATATTAATGAGTTAGTTATAAAGTAATGAGGCTGTTATGTGTGGAGTTATGTTATTCATATCAATGATTAATGAGTCAGTTATAAAGTAATGAGGCTGTTACGTGTGGAGTTATGTTATTCAGATCAATGAAGAGGATTGCGATGCGGGATGAAACTTGGATGATATTAATGAGTTAGTTATAAAGTAATGAGGCTGTTATGTGTGGAGTTATGTTATTCATTGATTGATATTAATGAGTCAGTTATAAAGTAATGAGGCTGTTATGTGTGGAGTAATGAGGCTGTCATGTGTGGAGTTATGTTATTCATTGATTGATATTAATGAGTCAGTTATAAAGTAATGAGGTTGTTATGTGTGGAGTTATGTTATTCATATCAATGATTAATGAGTCAGTTATAAAGTAATGAGGCTGTTATGTGTGGAGTTATGTTATTCAGATCAATGAAGAAATTCTCCACGAAATCCAATGAAACTTGGATGGGATGTTGGATATATTTAAGTATGGACGCCTGCAAAGAAACCAGATCAAAATTCGATGCCGGGGTATGCTTTTCCATTTTTTCGGATTTTCTCAATTTTCGCCTGTTCAGGGATCGATAAAAAATATTTCAGGCCCCGAAAAAGTGGTCTAAACGATGGAATTTGGCAAAAATAGGGTGGGCGTAACGATTCTCTTGTTAGTCTTGATCGGATGGCCACCCTCTACAAATTGGGCCTTCTTCCTCCTCGCAAAAAAAGTGGTCTACTTGTGCAAAATTGGCAAATGCATATAAGCCTATTACATATGGGGGGAGCAGGCATCATCCGCTCCAAAAATTCATTAGAAATCAATCCTTCCATGAAATCCGATGAAACTTGGAGGGAGGGGGGTGGGGTGGGGGATCTGTTTAAGCATGGATGCTTGCAAAAAACCAGATCAAAATTCGATGCCTGGGTACGATTTTCCATTTTTTTTCAGATTTTCTCAAATTACGCCTCTTGAAAAATTAATAATAAATTAATCCCACTCGGAAAAATCATGAAACTTTGGGAACAGTAAGATATGGTTTTTCCAAGCATGCATGCAAAAAATCATACCGGAATTCAATTTCTAGGTCCGAATTTGGACGTCTTCCTCCTCAGAAAAAAGGTATCTAGTTGAACGAAACTGGCAACTGCATGTAAGGCTATTATATATATACACATATATTGGGGGAGCAGGCATCATCCGCTCCAAAAATTCATTAGAAATCAATCCTTCCATGAAATCCGATGAAACTTGGAGGGAGGGGGGGTGGGGTGGGGTGGGGGATCTGTTTAAGCATGGATGCTTGCAAAAAACCAGATCAAAATTCGATGCCTGGGTACGATTTTCCATTTTTTTTTCAGATTTTCTCAAATTACGCCTCTTGAAAAATTAATAATAAAATTAATCCCACTCGGAAAAATCATGAAACTTTGGGAACAGTAAGATATGGTTTTTCCAAGCATGCATGCAAAAAATCATACCGGAATTCAATTTCTAGGTCCGAATTTGGGCGTCTTCCTCCTCAGAAAAAAGGTTTCTAGTTGAACGAAACTGGCAACTGCATGTAAGGCTATTATATATATATATATACACATATATGGGGGGAGCAGGCATCATCCGCTCCAAAAATTCATTAGAAATCAATTCTTCCATGATGGATCGTTGATCTTGTGGAGTCACCCGGATGAATCACGACCGAACAAGTTGTGAAAGGAATCTTGACGGCGGCGAGGCTGGTTCTTCATGGTCTCGATCATGCCTAGCGAGGTGGACATGGCGCTACCCGGTGCTTCATTCGCGCGCATGCCTTACGCAATGCGGGTGGTGGTTCGTTTGGTGGTGTTGGGTCGCGCTGAGCGCGAGGGCGTGTGAGTGGTGGCTGGGTTGTTTGTGTTGGCCGGCTCCATGCTTGTGCGTCGAACGGTCTGCACGTAACCCTCTCCAGCGTCACCAAGTGTCCCGTTGCGGCCCTGGTGTTCGTTCGCGGTTCCTGTGCTGACTACCTGTGAAATGGTACTCGCGTGGCTCGTAATTCTCCTTCCATCCGGGCTCCCCTTGCGGGGTTGCCGGAGGATTTCAAGGTAATGCACGCGCTCCTCGTTAGTCATTTCGTTGTCATGACTTCTGCGGTGCACGGGCATGTGCCGTTCTCTCGGATGCAGTCCAGTGTGCAGATGGCATAGCTTCATATGCTCAGGGCAAGCACATAAGGCAGATACACAGCTTTTTGCGAACAAGAGAAATCCTCCACTGCATCTCCAATTTCGCCCTCTGCTTGTGAAGATCAAACCGCCAGATAATTCCATTTTATCAGCCTTGGCGAAGCTGTACTCATTTTGTGGTAAGCGATAATGACTTCCTCACTCTCTTTTCACTTCTCCACTTTGCAGTAAGTTTCAGACCAAGTCTCTTGCCATGCTTTATTTTAAAATATTAAATTCTTATTCCTACTAGTACCTGATCTCGTTTGCTGATGCTAGGAAAAATCACTTCATTTAATTATTGTGGGTCCCTCCAAAGTTAATATTTATACTCCATTTTCAATTCATTTTTGTGCTGTGAGTAATTGTACCACGTCATCTTGGTATATGTCTCAAATGTTATATCTTGTTTTATTATAATACTTTTACATGACACTTGTTGAATGCTTTTTTGTCTTTTCCTAATGGTATGACTCTTTACCAACTTAACATGGATTCTTTTAGTTAACTATTATATTTTGTATTGTCTTTTTATTTACCGATGCAAGCTATTACACTAGAGTTATGATATTAGCTTGGATTTAGTAGACTTTTTGGACTAGATGATGTGAAAGGAATTTAATGGATCATGTTTAGATATTTCTAGTAAAATATTATTTTTTTAATAAAATATACATGAATATTTGAATAGTGTTAGACATTTTAGAGAAAATTTGATTTGGGTTTTGCTTGTGTCCGATTTGAGAACTTGCTTTAAACGTGTATATTTAGACTTTCTCCAATAATAATAATAATAATAATAGTGATTTACTAACCGGGGTTAATTTAAGCGTGACGCTTTGTTAATTTTATAATTTTTTTGATTCATCTTAGCCGTGACGACTTGGTGTTTCAAAATTTATTGGAAAGTCTATAATAAAATAATAACAGTAATAATAATGTTAAATCTATTTTTTAAGAGGATTAGCTGAGTTGAGACAACTTGTTAATCCCATACTCTTTTGAATCATTTTAGCCGCGACAACTTGGTGATTCAAAATTTATTGTAAAATTTATACTGATAAAAATAAAAATTATTGAAATCAATAAAATCATCAAAACCTAAACTTTCCAATGATTTTCTTTGAAATTATTTTTTACAAAAATTAAATTCAACCAACACACGAGCATTTTCTTAAGAACGACGTAGCTTTGAATTCCTCACTGCACCGGAGGATACGTCGGAGCGGGACTCTTTCCGTCGAGCTAAAATAAAATTCTTATTTTCATAATAAAGGATTAGCTGAGTTGAGACAGCTTGTTAATCCTGTAATTATCATTTCAGATTATCTTAGTTGTGACAACTTGGTAATCTGAAATTTCTAAATTTAAATCAAAATAATCAGTACGCAAACAAAAAGAACGACGTAACTTTGAATTCTTCACTGCACCGGAGGATACGTCGGAGCGGAATTCTTTCCGTCAAGTTAAAACAAAATTTTAATATTTTAGTCTTCATTCTTCTTAATTAATCATATTTATTTTTTTAAGGGATAAAACAAATATTTTTAAAAAAGCTATTAACAATTCGCACGATTAATTTAAGGTAACCGTTTTTAAAATGGATGTGTCAGGGGTGCAGTGAAATTAAGTTTCCACCCTTCCCTGCGCATAATTAGACTCCCGAACCTTTGATCTAAAATTTTAAAGACCAGTTTGCAATAAAAGGTTTTCCAATTTTTCCAAAGTAAATAAAATTGGTGGCGACTTCATTGTTTTAATTTTTAAAAATCGGGTCGTTACAGATACAAAGTTAAGATCTTCAGTTCGTTGATCCTCACCTGAGAGTAGGAAAATGCATCAGCATGCATCTACAACATCATGGAAACTTGTACCAATTTCATATCCTCCTTGAATTTTGAACAAAAATATTAACCCCCGGAAATGGTTTTCAGTGCCAACTTTCTATAGGCTTCCACAAGGGATCACCAGGAGGGCCCCAAATCTGCATTGTAAAAAGAAAAATAACATAGAAATATCTTAAGACTAGATTGAGGACACAGCTTGTGAAATTACTAATCTTAAGGCAAACGTGAGTATATATATATATATATATATATATATATATATATATATATATATATATAAAAGATTTGATCTTTGATATCTGGAGAGCATTATAACCTTATATATATGGTTGCCAAGTGTGATAAATCATTTTCATACCACAAAAGATGAAAAAGATAGCTACTATGAGACAAACACAACAAAATATTTGTTCTCACTTGTTACATTAATGCTATTCAAGCATCATCTAATATGGTAAGCATAATAGCATGACTACTATGTAATAGAGACCACAGAAAAGCAGCGATGCAGATTTCAACGCATTCACTTTAGTAAGTATCATAAGTATTGGACAACTGATTTTCAATTTGAGGCCAACATATACCATTAGCAAAATACATAAACATGGCAGCAATCCTAGATTCAAAGTAGTAACCTACTGTTAAGTTTTATCACACGAATCCTCAGGAGGGACTGTGATTCTAATATTTATTGTTACCACTATCATATCATCAAGGGAATATAGAAGAGAGAAAGGAAAGCCTATTGTACTGTTATAAATAGTATGAACAAGATTTGACAGGGAAAGCATGATATGATACTTGGAATTAACCTTATTTCTTTTTTCGATAAAATATTTTGCTAAAAGAAATAAGTACCAAAAAAATCAAGTTATATTGATATATATGTTATATACATTTTTATAAAATTATACCATCATAAATAAAAACAATAGATGATAGAAACTACAGTGACTGCAAGTAGCGGATTCTCCAATAGATGATAAAGAAAGGATGATTGCAGCAAATTCTCCACCTAATCCTTTGGCCCTTTTGAATTTTGGATCCATTGCATCGTTTAGAAACAGTCCTCAAGTAGCGGATTCGTCATTTAGGAAAGAAGGGAGAGATTATTTCAAAACCTGTTGCTCTAACATTAACCTCTCAGAAAGCTCAAAAACTTCAGATAGATTTCTTTACAGAATTTATCCAAAACCTTCATCCTTTGGCAGCTTTTATAGTAGGGTTGTTGTTCCAAGTCATTTTGGATTCCTTTATTCTGAAAAAGATGGAAATGGAAGGATAAAAAGGGACTCGATGAGTTTCAGCGATAACTCATCCAAGTTAACAAAGTTGAGGGTTTCTTCTACAGAACAAGATCAAGTAGATGAGTCCAACAATGTTGAACGGAAAGAACGTAAGAAGGTACCACTAATATTGTTGAGATGCACCTCGCGCTAATGTTCCTTTCCTTTCATTGCACCTCGCCGCCGCTGAGATGCTGTTGCCGCCGCCGCTGCTGCACCTCGCCGCCGCCGCTGCTGCACCTCGTCGCCGCTGAGCTGCTGCACCTCGCCGCCCCTTCTCCATTGTCTAGCCGCCTCATTGTCAACACTCAGTAATTTTCTTTGTTTTAGCTTGAATTAGGGTTTGTTACTCATTTAAAATCTGATGCAGCCCATTAGGTAGGTATTGGACTATATTACTTTTGGCCCATTAGCCAAGTATTTAATCTTATATTATTTAAAGGTACTAATAATTTATATTTTAATAAATAGGTTAATAAGAGTTTGTATGATAATATTATTATTAATATAAAATCAATAATATTTCAAAAAAATATGTAAATTTAAATATTAATTAAAATAAATAAATTGAAGGTGTAAAGTTAAATATTAATAAAAAAAATTAAAATTGAGTTGATAAAGTTAAATAGGTATTAACCAAAAAAGAAATAAATTATCCTAATAAATTGGAATAAATAATCGGTTTTCTTATTTTTTATTAAATCAATCCAATTGATTGGTTTCCCAAATTTCAGCCAATTAATTTAATTAATTGATTTCCTTAATTTTGATCAATTAATACAATTGATTTGCTTTTCTAATTTCAGCCAATTAATTTAATTAATTGATTTCTTTAATTTTGGTCAAACAATCCAATTGATTTGTTTCCAATCAATCTAATTGATTGGCTTCCTTTATTTTCTCCATCTTCAATAAATCTAATTTAATGAATATTTTCTAATTCAAAATTAGAATTTAAATTAATTTTATTAAATCCAAATTCCCTAAATTCAAATTTCAAATTACAAATACAAAATTAGAATTCAAATTAATTTTGTCAATTTAACATTTAAATTAAGGGTTTGCTTTTTCTGCAGTAAGGCCAATACGACATCGTTTTGGAATGAAAATCATGGTATTTTTGTAATTTTAATTTATTTAAGGGTGATAATAATCTTTATATTTATAATTTTTTAATATTTCAATACCAAAATGACGTTATTTTGACAATAAATATTGTGTTTCTTTGCGATCTATCAAACCCAACATTGCCACTTACATAAATGGGCTTGGACCCATTAGGCCCAATCCATCTAATGACAACATAGAGCATTAGCAAGTTATGTTGTCCCAAAGCTAGATGAGTTCATCGAATGATCAACATGTTATACATACATGGATCCACAAAATATAATTTTTTTTATATTATTTTTTTCAAAAGTTTTCGATGGAAACCCTTTTCCGTCGAAGAATCGAAATTCCGTCGAAAAGTCCACAATATTTAATTTCTTTTTTTTTCAAAAAATTTCGACGGAATTCCTTTTCCGTCGAAGATTTTCGACGGAATCGAGATTCCGTAGAAAATTTCACAATATTTAATTTCTTTTTCATTTTATTTTTTTCAAAAGTTTTTAACGGAATCCCTTTTAAGTCGAAAATCTTCGACGGAATCGAAATTCCATCGAAAAGTCCACAATATTTTTTTTTCAAAAAATTTCGACGGAATTCCTTTTCCGTCGAAGATTTTCAACGAAATCGAAATTACGTCGAAAATTCGAATTTCTTTTTCTTTTTTCTTTTTTTCAAAAGTTTTTGACGGAATTCCTTTTCCGTCGAAAATTCCACCAAATTCAATTTCTTTTTCTTTTTTTATTTTCAAAAGTTTTCGACGGAATTCTTTTTACTTCAAAGTTCTTAGACAGATTCCATTTGCCATAGAAAATCTTCACAAAATCAATTTCTTTTTCATTTATTTTTTTGAAAAGTCTTCGACGGAATTCCTTTTCCGTCGAAGATTTTTGACGGAATTCCTTTTCCGTCGAAGATTTTCGACGAAATCGAAATTCCGTCGAAAATTCCACAATATTCAATTTCTTTTTTTTAATTTTTTTTTTTGACATAATTCCTTTTCCGTCGAAAATTCCACAAAATTTAATTTTTTTTCTTTTATTGTTTTCAGAAGTTTTCGACGGAATTACTTTTCTGTCAAGGATTTTCGACGGAATCTAAATTCCGTCGAAAATTCCACATTATTAAATTTCTTTTTTTTTTATTTTTTTTTAATTTTCGATATAATTCCTTTTTCGTCGAAGATTTTCGACGGAATATAAATTCCATCGTAAATTCCACAATATTCAATTTTTTTTCTTTTATTTTTTCAAAAATTTTCGACAGAATTACTTTTCTGTCGAAGATCTTCGACAGAATTTCTTTTTCTAGTAGTGGTGAGATCACTGGTGACCACCGATTTTCTGCCTCATCTTCTCTGTCTTACCTTGCCTGTCGAGCATCCTATCATATAAAACGATGTTGGCAAGAGCGATTGCTGGAGGCTGGGGTTCCTTTCTTCTCAGGCAGTGGAAATGAAATTGAAGAGATGTTTGTTGGTGTTGGGGCACGAAGGGTGATGGATCTTTTTTTTGCTGCAAAAAAGCTTCCACCTTGTATAATCTTCATCGATGAGATTGATGCTAGTGGAGGTACCTGAAATCCTGAGGACCAAATGTACATGAAGATGACTTTAAATCATATGCTTGTTGAGCTAGATGGATTCAAACAGAATGTAGATTAACAATATATACTCATAAAACTTTATTTGTAGATTAACAATATATACTCAGAAAATATCATGTAACTAGTTTTGTTACTTTTTTATAAACCTTCCTATGTGTTTGCAATGAGATGAGTTATTGGTGCTTATAATTTTTTAAATAAATTTACCTTTTTAATAACTTTTGATTGAATAGGTATTCACATATTTTTCTAAACTTTCTATAAACAGCTAATACTTATCTACATGTATTATTTGCAGTGATAATCATAAACTGTTATGAAATAAGTTATTATTCAGTATGCAAATACAATGGTGTTAAGGGCTTCTGCAGCAGCCCTTAATTCTATAGCATTGCTGCAGAAGCCCACAATCAACAACAACAATAATACAATTGAAATGAAATTAAATAACTAACGATTATATTGAAAATTATAAACAATGCAACGCCTCTTTTCCAAAATGATGAAGCACGTAATGAACAACTATACCATCAAGTTCCTATTTTTCAGTAATTTTTGTGCAACCTAATATGTTCCTGTGCAGAATAGAATGTCCAGAAACCCTTAATTCTATAGCATTGCTGCAGAAGCCCTTAACACCATTGTATTTGCATACTGAATATTAACTTATTTCATAACAGTTTATGATTACAACTGCAAATAATACATGTAGATAAGTATTAGCTGTTTAGAGAAAGTTTAGAAAAATATATGAATACCTATTCAATCAAAAGTTAATAAAAAGGTAAATTTATTTAAAAAATCATAAGCACCAATAACTCATCTCATTGCAAACACATGGGAAGGTTTAGAAAAAAATAACAAAACTAGTTAAATGATATTTTGTGAGTATATATTGTTAATCTACAAATAAAGTTAAATGATATTTTGTGAGTATATATTGTTAATCTACAAATAAAGTTTTATGAGTATATATTGTTAATCTACATTTTGTTTGAATCCATCTAGCTCAACAAGCATATGATTTAAAGTCATCTTATGTACATTTGGTCCTTAGGATTTCAGGTACCTCCACTAGCATCAATCTCATCAATGAAGATTATACAAGGTTGAAGCTTTTTTGCAGCAAAAAAAAGATCCATCACCCTTCGTGCCCCAACACCAACAAACATCTCTTCAATTTCATTTCCACTTCCTGAGAAGAAAGGAACCCCAGCCTCCAGCAATCGCTCTTGCCAACATCGTTTTATATGATAGGATGCTCGACAGGCAAGGTAAGACAGAGAAGATGAGGCAGAAAATCGGCGGTCACCGGTGAGTATCTCACCTTGCTTTGCTTTAGTTTCGTAATCTGGTTCTCGTGTCTCTCTAATTAAGAACTATTTTCTTTTTCTTTTTCTTGGGTTATTAGATAATGAGGAAAGAAGCACGTAATTAATTAACAGAGTTTGAAATTTTTTAACAGATATGTTTAATTGTTAAAATTACATAGTAAAAGGAGGTTAATTGTAACAATTAAAAGCAAAAGGTGGTCTTTTGAAAAGTGACCTAAGTACAAGGGGGTAACATGTAATTTAGCCTATTTTAAATTCAAATTTTGAAACCATTTCAAAGTTCGAATTTTAATTCAGATGAGCAATAAGCAATTAAAACAGCTGAGTCATTCAATTTCAAAATTCGAATTTTTAGATTAGATAAGCAATTAAAACAGCTGAGTCATTCCATTTCAAATTTTGAATTTTAGATTTCCAATGTAAAAAGCAATTAAATCAGATGACCAATTCCAATGGGACATTTAATGACTTGTCTGCGACTACAATTATTTTTAATTTTTCGAATTTAGAAATTGATTTTCAATTTTTAAAAGAAAAAACTTTTTCCAACTTACCAAATAAGGAAAGTTTGCAGGTGCCATATAGTGACACATGGCGAAAGTTTAAGCAGGGAGTGACAAATGGCAAAAGTTTAAGCAGAGAGTGATGTTAGGAATGTGGCTTCCATACTCAAGAGGGGGGTGAATTGAGTATTACAAGATTTTCGCAAAAGCCCCCTTCTAGTTTTTAAATAATCATTTCAAGCACACTTTGACATATGAAAAGTTAATCAATGCATTCAAACAATCCATAACATATAATGTATCACAATTGTAGAATTTATACTATCACAGACAAGATATCAAAGAAGCAATTAAAGTGCTAAAAATAAAGAGATTAGAGTTTAGAGAATTGCAAACACTATATATCCTGGTTCGGTCACCACCACTTGTGACCTACGTCCAGACTGAAGTAGCTCGATCAACTCTTTCACTAATGGTCAAGCTTCACGGGTGCTTGACAAACCTTTACAATCTTCCAAGACTTCGGGTTCTTGGATACCTTTCAAGACTTCGGGCTCTTGATGCCTTACAATTTTTCACTCCAAATTTACTTAGGAATTTGGTGACCTTTCAAACAATGGGTCTCACAACCCTTTCAACTCAAGAATACAAGAAGAGAAATATTTGGAAATGAATATACACTCTCAAAGTGTGGATATACAACTTGAAGCACTATGGCTATATGGATTTTCAAGATATGAGCTCAAATATATTTGATCTTTGAAATATATGAAAGAATATGCAAGTGATAGTGTAGAAGCTCTCAAAGTATGCTTAATGTGTGTATAAATAATGCTCAAATATTTCTTAGTCATTGGGAATGCATATATAGTGTTTCTAAAAACTAGCCGTTTATAGCCATTGGAAAACTAGCCGTTAGAAAACTAGCCGTTGGAAAACTAGCCGTTGGGATCTCATTTGAAAAGCTAGCCGTTTTATAACCGTTGGGATCTCATTTGAAAAATTAGCCGTTTCATAGCCGTTGAGATTTGTCGCAGTGGTAATTGATTCACAACTTGACAGCAAGAACATTGTTTCGTATTTTGACTATAATTTGAGTTATACTTGTCGGATTAATGTGATCTTCGTCTCGTTGGAAAGATAAAAGAGAGATCTACAAATTTTATGAAGAACACAAAATCCAAATCCATCATCTTGGATACGCAAAATTGTATGGAAGGCAGCAGCGAATTTAAGCAATAAATTCTAAGTTCAAATGTGTTCTACCTTGCTTCCAACCACTTTTTGTGAAAGATCTTGACTTGATAAATATGTCTTGAATTTATGAAATATGTCAAGTATATTTTCCATGGATTTGAAAAACATGTTTGAAAAACATCTTGATTATGCAATTTGAAAAACATGTTTACTTTGAGAAAGACTTTGAGCTCATGCAATGCAATCTATCATATACCCTCACATATATTCTAAATATGATTTTAGACTTAGCTTCATGTCTTGTATCTTGGATCTTTTCTTGAACTAGATGCTTTGACTTGTTGGATATGACAATGCTTGACACTTTGTTGGTTTGGATCATTTTTCACCATGGTTATGATATTGTGATTCTCTTAGATGTTGTCAATGGTTAGTTGTCTTTGATCTTGGTGTTGCTCTTGATCCAATGATCTTTCCACTTTGATATAACATCACTCTTCTTGTATGGCTACATCATACATGTTCAAAATCCCCATATGATTGATGCTTTTCGCTATTGATCAATGCACTTCTCTTTTTGTTGTTACCACTTTGTTATCATCAAAACATACTTTGTATCTACAAACTCCCCCTTTTTGATGATGACAAACTTAAAATTGAGAAACGGTTAGTATAATAAATATTCACAAATAATGTATATCATACTCCCCCTCAATTTATGAATTACAAACCAACATATATGTATATGGTGGAAGAATATAATTTTCTCAATTTTCATATTTTTCTCCCCATTTGGCAACATCAAAAAGCATAAACCAAGATAAGCACGCAAAGTTGTGAGCAATAAAATTCCATTTCTCAAAGCCCCCTTAATCCATGAATGGTTTCAAAGACAAAAGTGTGAGAATTCTACGTTTAATAAACATCATTTTTTTTTACCTTTTTGGTGCATTTTCCCTCTTTCATCTTTGTTTTTACCATTTCTCCACATGTTAGGTAGAAGTGTATTATATTTTCTCAATTGGCACTTATTCTCCCCCTTAGGAAACATCAAAAGTAATTAAATAGGCAAGTCATATAATAGAGCATCCAAATGATTCAAGTAAGTGAAAATATACTTTGGAAGTTGATTTAAATTATCAAGTGCGCAATACATCATAAATCCAACACAAATGATCCATACAAGTCAAGATACCCAATATGGGCATATAATCCAAGTATATAGCCAAATTGCCAAAATATCTAGGAAATAAAATCAATAAAGTAATCGATATCAAGACAAATGATTGCTCTGATTTTTGCTAGCGTACAAGTATATGTGCAAATTGTGGGCATATGACTAGCATGACTTTGATAATAGCATGCATAAGATTCGTAGACTTGTATTAAGCGAGTGAGTTTAATAGCATAAATCATTCGACATATCTACACAAATTTCTATAGCAATATCATGTCATATGCAAGAAAATAGAGAGATTAGGAGACTTAGCTAACTTATGGAGTATTTTGCAAATTAAACCTTTTTGAAGTATCTCCAATATTATTATTCTTCATTCCTTTGTAAGCTCTTGGAGTTAGTCTCCATTCTCCATCACAAACATCCTTTCTAGGCACAATAGAGTTAGTCTCTTTAAAAGCAAAAAATATTGACTCTTCCATTGTCATAATTATTTTATAAGCCAAATGATGGATATAACAAATAAATGCTAGGCTCCCCCTCAAATCATGCATACTAGTAAAATATAAGTCATATGATTACACATGCATGTATTAAGAGAAATGTATCCATTGTTATGCATGATATGAAAGGCACTTGAATCAAATAATTAATAATGACAAGTTATAAGAATTTTCTTAAACAAAAAAATTGAATTTTTCCTTTTTGAAACACAAAATAGATTAAATGAGTATGTTTGCCAAAACCATATAAGCACATTAAAATAAGAGCTTGGCAAAATGTACTTTCTCTTAATCCATTAAGTATAGACATTCTTAAACTTAATTCTCATTTCAAAAAGCATAAGAAAGATAAAGAATTTTTTTTTTTTATGAAAGCATATCCC
>JAVKPL010004454.1:0-22433 GCA_032173675.1 Gastrolobium villosum
TGTGTCCTTGTCAGCATTGGCACAGAATTCGCGCAATATGGTGCTGCAGCTTGCCCTTGGAAGTTGTATCAACTTGTTCCATTTCCTTCTTTGAATTGTCATGCTCACCGGACAGTCATCCGCCAGGAGACTGCTGATCCTTCGTTCCGGTATGATTTTCTTCCTTAAAAACCAGTTGTGGTACCGGTCTTGGGCTTCCGGAGTCAGAAACCGGTTACCATCAAAATCGACCAGAGCAGGGGCTCTTTGTCTTTTGGTGCCAGCTGCACCTGCGGGCTTTTTGCCGACCTTCTTTTGCTGCATTCAGAAAAGTTCCAATACAGATACCATACAAATATATACAGCATTAAAATCCACAATCAGAGACAATCAATGACAATTCCCAGATTTATCTCATGCATATGGTAGTATAACATTGTACTCAGCCCCATCATCCCATTATATTACATACCAGTAATAATAATGCAGACCAAAATAGCATTTAAATTGTGGATACCAATATGACAGTAAATACATGGTATGAATACGAAAATGGGATTGCAACAGTGGCATGTGTACAATCATATTTTAGGAAAAATACCTAGCATGCATTTCTATTACAGTCAAAATATGGGGACCAGCATCCATTCATCTCCGTTTTCATATCATTTGGAAGGGAGATGAAAATTCTTAACTCAAGCATTTTATCAAACACTTAGCATGCATTTATCCAAAACCCATCAACATCATAGTATCAACAAACAATATTTCAAATTTAAAAACAAAAGAGTGTACACTTACCTTATCTCCTGCCATTTGAAGAAAAATCTACCACGTAGTGATGAATCCCTAAGTGCTTAGAACCCTAACCCTAACCCTTCAATGGTTGAGGGATATGTGGGGATGAAATGGGATGAACAAAATATGGGGATGGGTAATGAGGGAGATGTGTGGGAGTGTGAGAAAGAAAGAAAAATGAAGAGGAAGGAGGTGGGGATGAGGGGAATGAGAGAAAAATAGGGGGAAAAGGGAAGTAGGGAAGGAAGAAGAAGAAGAAGAAAGGGAAGAGGGGGGGAAGGGGCGGCGTGAGAGAGAGAGAGAGGGAAGTGGGGGGAAATGGGGATTTTAGGGTTAGAAACCCTTTTTAAATCTGGCTGCGTCGCCCGCGCTCGCAGCGCCATTCCCGCGCTGTGAGCGCGGTTATCACTGCCTCTTTTTCATTTACCGCGCTGATGGCATGGATCTCGCGCTCTCAGCGCGGTAGTTTCTGTACTTTTCTGTTCATCCACGCTGATAGCGTGGGAACCGCGCTATCATCGTGGACTTACCCCTTTTTTTTATATATTACAAAGATGATACAGATGTCCACTGGTTGCCTCCAGTAAGCGCTTGTTTAATGTCACGAGCCTGACTGGAACCATGTTTAATCGGGTGAAGTTAAAGAGACAGAAATTATCTCTCTATTCACAGGTTCCCCAAAGTAAATTTTGAGCCGATTTCCATTTACTTTAAAGGATCTCTCATCATTTAGGGGAGAGATTTCAATGGTGCCATATGGAAATATATTCTTCACTATAAAGGGACCAGACCAACGAGATTTAAGTTTTCCTGGAAACAACTTCAATCGAGAATTGTACAGTAATACCTGTTGACCAGGTGCAAACTCTTTTTGCTTGATCCTGCTATCATGCCACTGCTTTGTCTTTTCTTTATAAATTTGTGCACTCTCATAAGCAGTTCTTCTGAACTCATCTAGCTCATTTAGCTGCAATATTCTCTTCTTTTGGGCTCCGGATAGTTCAAAATTTAAGAACCTTGTGGCCCACAAAGCTTTGTGTTCTAACTCCACTGGTAAATGGCAAGGTTTGCCATATACCAACTGATAAGGTGACATGCCGATTGGAGTTTTGAATGCAGTCTTGTATGCCCAAAGTGCATCATCAAGCTTTTTGGCCCAATCTTTCCTAGAAATCCCTACTGTCTTTTCTAGGATTCTTTTTATCTCTCTATTGGAGACTTCCACTTGCCCACTAGTTTGAGGATGATATGGTGTGGCTATCCTGTGTCTCACTCCATATTTATCCAACAAACCCTCAAAATGTCTGTTACAAAAGTGAGTACCCCCATCACTAATGATAGCTTGAGGTACTCCAAACCTTGTAAAAATATTTTTCCTTAGAAAATTTACCACCACCTTAGCATCATTAGTGGGAAGAGCAGCAGCTTCTACCCACTTAGAGACATAATCCACAGCCACAAGGATATATTGGTTAGAATAAGAGGATGGAAATGGACCCATAAAATCAATGCCCCAAACATCAAATAGTTCCACCTCTAAAATATTATTCAAGGGCATCTCATCCTTTCGTGAGATATTTCCTGTCCTTTGACATTTGTCACATTTTTCTACGCAATCTCTTGCATCCTTAAAAAGTGTTGGCCAGTAGTAACCGCTTTGCAAAACTTTCTGTGCGGTTCTATTGCCCCCAAAATGTCCTCCATAATTAGAAGAATGGCAATGATATAAAATCTGGCCCACTTCAAACTCCGGAACACATCTGCGAAGGATCCCATCAGCACATTGGAAATATAGATGTGGATCCTCCCAGAAATAACGCCTTACTTCTCGCAGAAATTTCTTTTGTTGTTGCCTTGTAAGGTTGGGAGGCAACTCTCTTACCACTTTGTAGTTGGCAAAATCTGCGAACCATGGAGGAACAAAGACTGCCATCACCTTCTCATCAGGGAAATAATCATTGATTTCTTTTTCTGAACTATCTTGTAGTTCTTTTGCCTGGATTCTAGAGAGATGATCAGTCACTTTATTTTCTACTCCAATTTTGTCCCGAATTTCCAAATCAAATTCTTGAAAAAGTAGCATCCACCTTAACAATCGTGGTTTTGTGTCCTGCTTAGTCATCAAAAACTTAATAGCAGAATGGTCAGTAAAAACAACAATTTTAGATCCTAACAAGTAAGGTCTAAATTTGTCCAATGCATAAACTACTGCTAACATTTCTTTCTCAGTTGTTGCATAATTAATCTGAGCATCATTCAAAACTTTGCTAGCATAGTAAATGACATGTAATAACTTTTCCTTACGCTGACCAAGGACTGCACCAATTGCATATGCACTGGCGTCACACATGAGTTCAAATGGAAGGTTCCAATCGGGAGCTGTAAGCACTGGAGCTGTAGTAAGCTTTTCTTTTAACACATGGAAGGCCTTTGAACAAGCATCATCAAACAAAAATTCAGAATCTTTCACCAAGAGTTGGCTTAATGGTTTAGCAATCTTGGAGAAATCCTTGATGAACCGCCTGTAAAAACCTGCATGTCCTAGGAAACTCCTAACAGCATTTATATTTACAGGGATGGGAAGTTGTTCAATCAACATTAATTTTGCTTTATCAACTTCAATCCCTGCATTAGAAATTTTGTGTCCCAGCACTATACCTTCAGTTACCATAAAATGGCACTTTTCCCAATTTAAAACCAGATTTGTCTCATTACATTTTTTCAAAACTTTGGATAAATTGTTCAATCAAAAATCAAAATTAGATCCAAAAACAGAGAAGTCATCCATAAATACCTCTAGACCTCTCTCCACCATATCTGAAAAAATGGACAGCATGCACCTTTGGAATGTGGCAGGTGCATTGCAAAGGCCGAATGGCATTCTTCTGTATGCAAAGACTCCAAATGGGCAAGTAAAAGCTGTCTTTTCCTGGTCTTCAGGAGCTACAGGTATTTGGTTGTAGCCTGAATACCCATCCAAGAAGCAATAATAAGAGTGGCCCGCCAATCTTTCCAGCATTTGATCAATAAAGGGTAATGGGAAATGATCCTTCCGTGTAGCTGTGTTCAACCTTCTGTAATCAACACACATTCTCCAACCCGTGATGGTTCTGGTTGGATTCAACTCATGTTTTGCATTGGTAATTACTGTTACCCCACCTTTCTTTGGCACTGTTTGAACTGGACTCACCCAGGCAGCATCAGAAATTGGGTAAATCATTCCTGCATCAAGAAGTTTTACAACTTCCTTCCTTACCACCTCTTTCATTGTTGGGTTCAATCTCCTTTGTGGTTGCCTCACAGGTTTAATATCATTTTCCAGGAGAATCTTATGTGTACAAAAGGAAGGATTTATGCCCTTTAAATCAGCAATAGACCATCCTATTGCGATTTTATGAGCTTTTAAAACTTCCACCAGCTCCTTTTCTTGGCTTTCAGATAGAGCCTTGTTGATGATTACCGGATAAGTATTACCATCTCCCAAAAACACATATTTCAAAGTGTCTGGTAATGGCTTCAACTCAACTTTAGGGGCACCAACCTCTATGTCTTCAGCTTTCTCTTTCAGTACCTCTACAGTAAGTCCTTCTTTTTCAAAAGGTACATAATCACGAGCCTTCAACTCATAATCAAGCTCTTGAGGCCGTTCTTTCTTATGTTGAACAGATTCAACTTGGAAACAATCATTATTATCAGCCGGTCTCTTCATAGCTTCTGAAACATTGTAGATAATTTCCTCATCGTTCATTCTTAGTTTAATCATCCCTTGTTCAACATCAATTAGGGCTCGGGCTGTAGCCAAAAAGGGTCTTCCTAATAACATGGGCTTCTCACTCCCTTCTCCCATATCCAATACCACAAAGTCTGCAGGAATGATAAACTTATCAACTTTGGCAAGAATATCTTCTATGATACCATTGGGTTTCCTTACGGATCTGTCAGCCAATTGGAGTGATACCTCGGTGGGTTTCAATTCCTCAATCCCCAATGATTTGTAGACTGATAAGGGCATTAGATTAATGCTAGCCCCGAGATCACATAAAGCTTTCCCAATGCCAATATCACCAATAGCAATAGGGATATTAAAACTTCCTGGATCACTCAGTTTATCTGGAATTTTCTGCTGGATAAAAGCACTACACTCTTCAGTGAATTTTGCATACCCTGGCATATTGGCTAGGGCTTCCGCAAAAGGAATATTGATATGTAGTTTCTTGAAAATGTCCAAGAATCTATCATAATGTTTGTTGTAGGCTCCCTTCTTGAATCTTTCTGGATAGGGTGCCTTAGACATAACATATTCGTGGCTTAACTCATGCTTTTCTTTTGCCACTACTGGTTGTTCTACAACCTGCTCTTTTTCAATCCTGACTTCCTTTTCTTTTTCTGTTATGATTACCTCAATCTCTGGTTCAATTGCTTGCTTCTCTTGTTTCCCTATTTCCTTTTCCATAGGTGGTTTTGTTGGAACTGTTAGTATCTTACCACTTCTTGTTGTAACAGCCATACAGTCATCCTTTGGATTGTTGACTGTGTTACTTGGAAAGGTACCTGGAATTCTTTCTGAAAATTGTTTGGCCAGCTGGCCTATCTGATTCTCCAGATTTTTAATGGAAGCATTTGTGTTTTTATTGTTGGCTCTGGTTTCTTCCATGAAAGCATTGGTATGCTGAGCCATATCATTGGAAGCCTTAGCCATTTGAGCGAAAGCTTTCTCCCACTCGGCTGGCTCTTTTTGCTGAGTCTGAGAAGATTGAGTATAATTATTGCTAGTTTTGAAATCCATACCTGATCCTTGAGTCCTCCGTTGGAAATTATTGTTACCACCAGGGAAATTTTGATTTCGCTGGAAATTTTGTTGTTGAGGACGCTGATCGTACCAGATCCCATTCACCTGTAATTGTTGAAGTGAATCTTCGGATGATGGATTTGGACACTCACTGGATTCATGACTTTCTTGACATTGGTCACAAATCAGTGGAGTTGTTTGAACCTTTGACACTTGAAATTTGTCAAATTTTTCACTTAAGCTGTCAAACTTTTTAGATAATGATATTACATCATTATCTGTGGGTTTTTTTACTGCTCTTTGTGTGGGGACTAGCACACTTTCATTTTCATTTCTTGCAAGCTTTTTGATCAACTCAATAGCCTGCTCAGATGTGCTTTCCCGAATAGAACCTCCAGCGGCACTATTTATTATCATCCTTGTTTCGGGGGTGATTCCATTGAAAAATATCACCACTTTTCTGTCATCATCTCCTTCGTAATGTGCACATTTCCTGTTTAATTCCTGGAATCTGTTCTAAGTTGCACAGAGCGATTCTCCTTCCAACTGGCGAAAGTTTGTGATTTCATTCACCAGCTGATTATATTTTTCCATGGAGAAGAAATGATCAAAGAATTTGCTGGACAGATCTTCCCATGTAAGGATGCTGTTTGCTGGCTGTCGTTCGATCCACCTTAATGCTTTTCCCTTAACAGCGAAAGGGAACAACCGAAGTCTGATAGCATCTGTAGATACCCCATTGTGTTTGGTGGTATCACAGACCATCAAGAATCGGTCTATAAACTCATGTGGATCTTCATCATCAGCTCCAGAAAATTAAACCCTTTCCACCAAAGAAATTAATGATGGCTTGAGTTCAAAATTATTAGCCTCCACATTTGGCCTGACTATGCTTGAATTGGCCCTGTTGAATACTGGAGTCAAAATTGTATTCAACAGTCTTGGAGGTTGATTGTTGGCATTTCCTCCTCGCCCATGACCAACATTGTTGTTTTCTACCATCTCTTGAATTGGTTGTAAAGGTGTGTGCTTCAAATCTTCCCAAATGATCTGTCTAGCAGCCTTCCTTAGTTGCTTTTCTGTCCTTGTAATTTCCGAATCTATTACAAAGTCTTTAGGCGGAAGTCTACCTCGCATAAAAAATCAGAGAAAATTATCAGTAACACCTGAACAACACAAACAAGATAAAAAGAATAAAAAAATAGGAATCTAATCTCAAGAATCTACGGTTATTTGTAATATTGTAAACACAATCCCCGGCAACGGCGCCAAAAACTTGTTGCGATCTCGGCAAGTGCACCGATCGTTCCAAGTAATAAAGTGATAAGTAAGATCGTCTCCACAGGGATTGATACACAATTACTACTATAACCAGTCCTCTTAAGTTAGATGAATCGATTGGTGTTTCCACACTATGGTAACTCAAAATGTAAAGACTTGTTTTTAGGTTTTTCTGAAAAAGACTTAAAATAAATGAAGAAATATTTTTGTAGAAAAAGTGATGAAGAAGACTGTAGCCAGGGTACTGATATGCGATCAGCATATAAGAAATTACAAGGCAAAAAGAGGAAGAAAATGACTCAATCAATGCAAGAAAAGCAGAGAAAAAGAGTAAAAATATCCAAAGTCTGAATATCAAGGAAGATAAACAAAAGAAGGCAAAAACATCAAAAGAGACCTAGGTTCCCACGCTCACAGCGCGGGGATGGCGCTCTGAGCGTGGGAAATGAAAATTTGGCAGAAGGTCCCGCGCTGAGCGCGCGAGATCCGCGCCATCAGCGCGGGAGGTGGAGATTTGGCAGAAACTCCCACGCCCTGAGCGCGGGAGTGGCGCTCTGAGCGTGGGAGGCGCGAAAATGTGAAGGTTCAAATGTTGCAAATTAGGTCAAAGTCTCTTATAAAAAGAGACTCAACCTTTGAAGAAAGGACATCTCAGAATACATATCACAAGACCTAGAGGAGGCGTTCTTCGTGTTCATCACTCCATTCTTGTACTTTTCTTTATTTTCTTTTCAGTATATGTTGAAATCAGATCAGCGATCATGATGTTGATTGGCTAGATCTATTTCTGTAGTCAGGGGCATGATCCCTTTGTAAACAATTGTTACAAGGATTGAATCATTATATGTATTGATTTTAATATATTTCATCTTTATCTTGCGCGTATTGATATTATTTCTGTTAGATCTGATCAACCTAATAGGGAATGATATTCTGAGGATCAGGATTCACAATAGGGATATTGGAATACTGATCCTGAAAGGAGATAAAGATGACTCTCCATGCATGTTCTAGGGATAGACTTGTATGGATTGCAGTCGTGGGATTTATCTACATAATGCTTATTTTCAGGCGGGATTACTAAGGGATTAGGGTTCCAACTGAAGTAAAGGGTTAGATCGCCAAGGGATTGGGATCTAACTAATTATTTCTAAAAAGATGATAATTTGTCTGAGTTGTTAATTTCGATAGGTATTATGAATCAATCCGAAGTAAAATTGGGAACAATTGGTAAATGTACCCTGGCTACAGTCTTCTTCATCACTTCTTCTACAAAAATATTTCTTCATTTATTTTAAGTCTTTTTCAGAAAAACCTAAAAACAAATCTTTACATTTTGAGTTACCATAGCGTGGAAATACCAATTGATTTATCTAACTTAAGAGGACTGGTTATAGTAGTAATTGTTTATCAATCCCTGTGGAGACGATCTTACTTATCACTTTATTACTTGGAACGATCGGTATACTTGCCGAGATCGCAACAAGTTTTTGGCGCCGTTGCCGGGGATTGTGTTTACAATATTACAAATAACCTTAGATTCTTGAGATTAGATTCTTATTTTATTATCCTTTTATCTTGATTGTATTGTTCAGGTGTTACTAATAATTTTCTCTGATTTTTATGCGAGGTAGACTTCCACCTAAAGACTTTGTAATAGATTCTGAAATTACAAAGACAGAAAAGCAACTAAGGAAGGCTGCTAGACAGATCATTTGGGAAGATTTGAAACACACACCTTTACAACCAATTCAAGAGATGGCAGAAAATAACAATGTTGGTCATGGGCGAGGAGGAAATGCCAACAATCAACCTCCAAGACTGTTGAATACAATTTTGACTCCAGTATTCAACAGGGCCAATTCAAGCATAGTCAGGCCAAATGTGGAGGCTAATAATTTTGAACTCAAGCCATCATTAATTTCTTTGGTGGAAAGGGTTCAATTTTCTGGAGCTGACGATGAAGATCCACATGAGTTTATAGACCGATTCTTGATGGTCTGTGATACCACCAAACACAATGGGGTATCTACAGATGCTATCAGGCTTCGGTTGTTCCCTTTCGCTGTTAAGGGAAAAGCATTGAGGTGGATCGAAAGACAACCAGCAAACAGCATCCTGACATGGGAAGATCTATCCAGTAAATTCTTTGATCATTTCTTCTCCATGGAGAAATATAATCAGCTGGTGAATGAAATAACAAACTTTCGCCAGTTGGAAGGAGAATCACTATGTGCAACTTGGAACAGATTCCAAGAATTAAACAGGAAATGTGCACATTATGAAGGAGATGATGATAGAAAAGTGGTGATATTTTTCAATGGAATCACCCCCGAAACAAGGATGATAATAAATAGTGCCGCTGGAGGTTCTATTCGGGAAAACACATCTGAGCAGGCTATTGAGTTGATCAAAAAGCTTGCAAGAAATGAAAATGAAAGTGTGCTAGTTCCCACACAAAGAGCAATGAAAAAATCCACAGATAATGATGTAATATCATTATCTAAGAAGTTTGACAGCTTGAGTGAAAAATTTGACAGATTTCAAGTGTCAAAAGTTCAAACAACTCCACCGATTTGTGACCAATGTCAAGAAAGTCATGAATCCAATGAGTGCCCAAATCCATCATCCGAAGATTCACTTCAACAATTACAGGTGAATGGGATCTGGTACGATCAGCGTCCTCAACAACAAAATTTCCAGCGAAATCAAAATTTCCCTGGAGGTAACAATAATTTCCAACGGAGGACTCAAGGATCAGGTATGGATTTCAAAACTAGCAATAATTATACTCAATCTTCTCAGACTCAGCAAAAAGAGCCAGCCGAGTGGGAGAAAGCTTTCGCTCAAATGGCTAAGGCTTCCAATGATATGGCTCAGCACACCAATGCTTTCATGGAAGAAACCAGAGCCAACAATAAAAATACAAATGCTTCCATTAAAAACCTGGAGAATCAGATAGGCCAGCTGGCCAAACAATTTTCAGAAAGAATTCCAGGTACCTTCCCAAGTAACACAGTCAACAATCCAAAGGATGACTGTATGGCTGTTACAACCAGAAGTGGTAGGATACTAACAGTTCCAACAAAAACACCTGTGGAGCTGGAAAAAGAGAAAGAGGAGCAAGAAAAGGAAGCAATTGAGCCAGAGATTGAGGTAATTGTAAAAGAAAAAGAAAAAGAGCAGGTTGCAGAACAACCAGTGGTGGCAAAAGAAAAGCATGAGTTAAGCCACGAGTATGTTATGTCTAAGGCACCCTACCCAGAAAGATTCAAGAAGGGAGCCTACAACAAACATTATGATAGATTCTTGGACATTTTCAAGAAACTACATATCAATATTCCTTTTGCAGAAGCCCTAGCCAATATGCCAGGGTATGCAAAATTCATGAAGGATCTTTTATCTAGGAAACAAAAATTGCAGGAATGTCAAACTGTAACACTCACTGAAGAGTGTAGTGCTTTTATCCAGCAAAAAATTCCAGATAAACTGAGTGATCCAGGAAGTTTTAATATTCCTATTGCTATTGGTGATATTGGCATTGGGAAAGCTTTATGTGATCTCGGGGCTAGCATTAATCTAATGCCCTTATCAGTCTACAAATCATTGGGGATTGAGGAATTGAAACCCACTGAGGTATCACTCCAATTGGCTGACAGATCCGTAAGGAAACCCAATGGGATCATAGAAGATATTCTTGTCAAAGTTGATAAGTTTATCTTCCCTGCAGATTTTGTGGTATTGGATATGGGAGAAGGGAGTGAGAAGCCCATGTTATTAGGAAGACCCTTTTTGGCTACAGCCCGAGCCCTAATTGATGTTGAACAAGGGATGATTAAACTGAGAATGAACGATGAGGAAATTATCTACAATGTTTCAGAAGCTATGAAGAGACCAGCTGATAATAATGATTGTTTCCAAATTGAATCTATTCAACATAAGAAAGAACGGCCTCAAGAGCTTGATTATGAGTTGAAGGCTCGTGATTATGTACCTTTTGAAAAAGAAGGACTTACTGTAGAGGTTCTGAAAGAGAAAGCGGAAGACATAGAGGTTGGTGCCCCTAAAGTTGAGTTGAAGCCATTACCAGACACTTTGAAATATGTGTTTTTGGGAGATGGTAATACTTATCCGGTAATCATCAACAAGGCTCTATCGGAAGGCCAAGAAAAAGAGCTGGTGGAAGTTTTAAAAGCTCATAAAACCGCAATAGGATGGTCTATTGCTGATTTAAAGGGCATAAATCCTTCCTTTTGTACACATAAGATCCTCCTGGAAAATGATATCAAACCTGTGAGGCAACCACAAAGGAGATTGAACCCAACAATGAAAGAGGTGGTAAGGAAGGAGGTTGTAAAACTTCTTGATGCAGGAATGATTTACCCAATTTCTGATGCTGCATGGGTAAGTCCAGTTCAAACAGTGCCAAAGAAAGGTGGGGTAACAGTAATTACCAATGCAAAACATGAGTTGATTCCAACCAGAACCATCACGGGTTGGAGAATGTGTGTTGATTACAGGAGGTTGAACACAGCTACACGGAAGGATCATTTTCCACTACCCTTTATTGATCAAATGCTAGAAAGATTGGCGGGCCATTCTTATTATTGCTTCTTGGATGGGTATTCAGGCTACAACCAAATACCTGTAGCTCCTGAAGACCAGGAAAAGACAGCTTTTACTTGCCCATTTGGAGTCTTTGCATACAGAAGAATGCCATTCGGCCTTTGCAATGCGCCTGCCACATTCCAAAGGTGCATGCTGTCCATCTTTTCAGATATGGTGGAGAAAGGTCTAGAGGTATTTATGGATGATTTCTCTGTTTTTGGATCTAATTTTGATTTTTGTTTGAACAATTTATCCAAAGTTTTGAAAAGATGTAATGAGACAAATCTGGTTTTAAATTGGGAAAAGTGCCATTTTATGGTAACTGAAGGTATAGTGCTGGGACACAAAATTTCTAATGCAGGGATAGAAGTGGATAAAGCAAAATTAATGTTGATTGAACAACTTCCCATCCCTGTAAATATAAATGCTGTTAGGAGTTTCCTAGGACATGCAGGTTTTTACAGGCGATTCATCAAGGATTTCTCCAAGATTGCTAAACCATTAAGCCAACTCTTGGTGAAGGATTCTGAATTTTTGTTTGATGATGCTTGTTCAAAGGCCTTCCATGTGTTAAAAGAAAAGCTTACTACAGCTCCGGTGCTTACAGCTCCCGATTGGAACCTTCCATTTGAACTCATGTGTGATGCCAGTGCATATGCAATTGGTGCAGTCCTTGGTCAGCGTAAGGAAAAGTTATTACATGTCATTTACTATGCTAGCAAAGTTTTGAATGATGCTCAGATTAATTATGCAACAACTGAGAAAGAAATGTTAGCAGTAGTTTATGCATTGGACAAATTTAGACCTTACTTGTTAGGATCTAAAATTGTTGTTTTTACTGACCATTCTGCTATTAAGTTTTTGATGACTAAGCAGGACGCAAAACCAAGGTTGTTAAGGTGGATGCTACTTTTTCAAGAATTTGATTTGGAAATTCGGGACAAAATTGGAGTGGAAAATAAAGTGGCTGATCATCTCTCTAGAATCCAGGCAAAAGAACTACAAGATAGTTCAGAAAAAGAAATCAATGACTATTTCCCTGATGAGAAGGTGATGGCAGTCTTTGTTCCTCCATGGTTCGCAGATTTTGCCAACTATAAAGTGATAAGAGAGTTGCCTCCCAACCTTACAAGGCAACAACAAAAGAAATTTCTGCGAGAGGTGAGGCGTTATTTCTGGGAGGATCCACATCTATATTTCCAATGTGCTGATGGGATCCTTCGCAGATGTGTTCCGGAGTTTGAAGTGGGCCAGATTTTATGGCATTGCCATTCTTCCAATTATGGAGGACATTTTGGGGGCAATAGAACCGCACAGAAAGTTTTGCAAAGCGGTTACTACTGGCCAACACTTTTCAAGGACGCAAGAGATTGCGTAGAAAAATGTGACAAATGTCAAAGGACAGGAAATCTCTCACGAAAGGATGAGATGCCCTTGAATAATATTTTAGAAGTGGAATTATTTGATGTTTGGGGCATTGATTTTATGGGTCCATTTCCATCCTCTTATTCTAACCAATATATCCTTGTGGCTGTGGATTATGTATCTAAGTGGGTAGAAGCTGTTGCTCTTCCCACTAATGATGCTAAGGTGGTGGTAAATTTTCTAAGGAAGAATATTTTTACAAGGTTTGGAGTACCTCGAGCTATCATTAGTGATGGGGGTACTCACTTTTGTAACAGACATTTTGAGGGTTTGTTGGATAAATATGGAGTGAGGCACAGGATAGCCACACCATATCATCCTCAAACTAGTGGGCAAGTGGAGGTCTCTAATAGAGAGATAAAAAGAATCCTAGAAAAGACAGTAGGGATTTCTAGGAAAGATTGGGCCAAAAAGCTTGATGATGCACTTTGGGCATACAGGACTGCATTCAAAACTCCAATAGGCATGTCACCTTATCAGTTGGTATATGGCAAACCTTGCCATTTACCAGTGGAGTTAGAACACAAAGCTTTGTGGGCCACAAGGTTCTTAAATTTTGAACTATCAGGAGCCCAAAAGAAGAGAATATTGCAGCTAAATGAGCTAGATGAGTTCAGAAGAACTGCTTATGAGAGTGCAAAAATTTATAAAGAAAAGACAAAGCTGTGGCATGATAGCAGGATCAAACAGAAAGAGTTTGCACCTGGTCAACAGGTATTACTGTACAATTCTAGATTGAAATTGTTTCCAGGAAAACTTAAATCTCGTTGGTCTGGTCCCTTTGTAGTGAAGAATGTATTTCCATATGGCACCATTGAAATCTCTCCCCTGAATGATGAGAGATCTTTTAAAGTAAATGGAAATCGGCTAAAAATTTACTTTGGGGAACCTGTGAATAGAGAGATAATTTCTGTCTCTTTGACTTCACCCGATTAAACATGGTTCCAGTCAGGCTCGTGACATTAAACAAGCGCTTACTGGAGGCAACCAGTGGATATATCTTTGATATTTCATCTTTAAAAAAAAAAAAAAAAGGGTTAGTCCACGCTGATAGCGCGGTTACCACGCTAGCAGCGTGGACCAGCATAAAAGGCAGTGGAATCCGCGCTGAGGGCGCGAGTACCGCGCCATCAGCGCGGAAGAGGCAGAATTGGCAGTGAGTACCGCGCTGAGGGCGCGAGATCCACGCCATCAGCGCGGGAGAGCAAAAATTGCCAGAGAGTATCGCGCTCACAGCGCGGGTATGGCGCTGTGAGCGCGGTAAGCGCGACCAATTTTTTTAAAAAGGGGAAACCCTAGTTTTTTTCCCTCATTTCCTCTCTCTCTCTCAGCCGCCACCCCCCCTTCCCCTCTCTTCTTCTTCTTCTTCTTCTTCTTCTTCTTCTTTTCCCCTTCCTTTCTTCTTCTTCTTCTCCCACTCTACTCACCTCCACCATCTTCCTCTTCATCCAGACGTGGTAGGTGTTTGTTCATTCTTCAAATGGCAGGAGACAAGGTAAGTGATTCACATTTTGTTTCTTTACATATAAAATCCTATTTGTGATAACATGATGAAGATGGTTTTTGGATGATGCATGCTTAATGTTTGATGAAATGCTTAAGTTAGAATTTTCATCTTCATCCCAATGCATATGACAAATGAGATGACTGGATGCTGGTTCCCATATTCACCAATTGTTCCCAATTTTACTTCGGATTGATTCATAATACCTATCGAAATTAACAACTCAGACAAATTATCATCTTTTTAGAATTAATTAGTTAGATCCCAATCCCTTGGTGATCTAACCCTTTACTTCAATTGGAACCCTAATCCCTTAGTAATTCCGCCTGAAAATAAGCATTATGTAGATAAATCCCACGACTGCAATCCATACAAGTCTATCCCTAGAACATGCATGGAGAGTCATCTTTATCTCCTTTCAGGATCAGTATTCCAATATCCCTATTGCGAATCCTGATCCCCAGAATATCATTCCCTATTAGGTTGATCAGATCTAACAGAAATAATATTAATACGCTCAAGATAAAGATGAAATATATTAAAATCAATACATATAATGATTCAATCCTTGTAACAATTGTTCACAAAGGGATCATGCCCCTGACTACAGAAATAGATCTAGCCAATCAACATCATGATCGCTGATCTGATTTCAACATGAACTGAAAAGAAAATAAAAGAAAAGTACAAGAACGGAATGACGAACACGAAGAACGCCTTCCTCCTTCAGTCGGATCTGCTCCTCTAGGTTTTTTGGTCTATATCAGATGTCCCTTCTTCAAAGGTTGAGTCTCTTTTTATAAGAGACTTTGACCTAATTTGCAACATTTGAATCTTCATATTTTCGCGCCTCCCACGCTCAGAGCGCCACTCCCGCGCTCAGAGCGTGGGAGTTTCTGCCAAATTCTGCCCACCCGCACTGATGGCGCAGATCTCGCGCTCTCAGCGCGGGACCTTCTGCCAAATTTCCTCCTTCCACGCTCAGAGCGCCATTCCCGCGCTGTGAGCGTGGGAACCTAGGTCTCTTTTGATATGTTTTTGCCTTCTTTTGTTTATCTTCCTTGATATTCAAACTTTGGATGTTTTTACTCTTTTTCTCTGCCTTTCTTGCATTGATTGAGTCATTTTCTTCCTCTTTTTGCCTTGTAATTTCCTATATGCTGATCGCATATCAGGGAGTGAGGAAGGCAATGGAACAGTGCTCACACTCAGAAATAGCAGCCTCCCACGTACAAAATGAGTGTGCCTAGGGTTTTGTGCCCTTAGTGTGTCTATTTATAGGCACAAGGCCACTTATCGCGCAGTATTAGCCTTAATAGCAAAGTAAAAGATCTTGATCCCAAACTTTGGAATCTAGACCTAGACATTTTTCTAAGATTTGTCATATTTTTATTTTATTTTTCGGAGCACCTTTCCGGTACGCGCTTTTCCATAGCCAATATCAGTTCTGGCATCAGATTACGTTATTTTGACTTGAAACTTGTTTTACAAGTCCTACATAATATTCTAATAATTATCATGCATTCGTTATAATTTTCCGGGATACTTTTCCGGTACGCATTTATACCGGGTAGCAGAACCGGTATCTGCGCTTTTCTTCCGAAAAGCGACTTTCAGCATTTTTATTCATTCTTTATAATTATTTAAGCCCAATAATAATTATTAAGGTCAATTATGGAATCATTTTCTAATTATCATAATTAATTCACTAATTACCTTAATTAGCGGTGCGGGTTCTTACATTCACCCCACCTTTTTAAGGATTTTGTCCTCAAAATCATAATCATACCTGTCTCGAAAGTCGGGATACTGTCGGAGAAGCTCATCCTCTCGCTCCCACGTGCACTCCTCGGGACTTCGCCCAGTCCACTGCACCTTGACCATCGGAATGATCTTGCTTCTAAGCTGTTTCTCGCCTCGATCAAGGATCTTGAGTGGTCCGACGGGAGTCTTTAGGTTCTCCCGAACCTCCACATCATCCGGCTGCACCACGTGCGAAGGATCTGCTATGTACCTCCGAAGCTGAGACACGTGAAACACGTCGTGGATGTTGGCTAGGTTCGGAGGTAAGGCAAGTCGATAGGCAACAGGTCCTACTCTACAAAGGATCTGGTAGGGCCCAATGAATCGCGGGCTCAACTTCCTCACGCCAAGTGCCCGTCCAACACCGGTGACAGGTGAAAGTCTCACAAACATGTGCTCACCCTCACTAAACTCCAGTGGTCGATGCTTGACATCATAGTAGCTTTTCTGGCGATTCTGCGCCTGCTTCAACTTTTCCCTGATCATCTGGATCTGCTGGGTAGTATCTTGGACAAAGTCCAAGCCAAATAGCTCTTTATCTCCAACCTCAGACCAGCAGGTAGGAGTCTGACACCTCCTACCATACAGCGCCTCGTAGGGTGCCATGCCCAGACTAGCATGAAAACTGTTGTTGTACGAGAATTCTACCAACGGAAGGTACCTATCCCATGCAGAACCCTGCTCCAATGTGCAAGCTCTCAACATGTCCTCCAACATCTGGATGGTCCGCTCAGTCTGTCCGTCAGTCTGAGGGTGATAGGCGGTACTCAATCTCAACTGCGTACCAAAAGCCTCCTGCAGCGCCTCCCAGAACCGAGATGTGAACTTCGGGTCCCTATCACTGATGATACTCTCGGGCACCCCGTGAAGCCTCACAATCTCGCGGACATATAGCTTGGCCAACTGCTCTGTAGTGAAGCTCACCTTCACTGGAAGAAAATGGGCAGACTTGGTCAATCTGTCCACAATGACCCAGATAGAGTCACAACCAGCCTGAGTCTTAGGCAATCCCACCATGAAGTCCATGGAAATACTCTCCCACTTCCACTGTGGAATCTCCAGAGGTTGAAGTTTACCAGACGGTTTCTGGTGCTCGATTTTTACTTTCTGACAAATAAGGCACTTGGACACGTAGACCGCTATGTCCTTCTTCATGCCCGGCCACCAAAAATTTCTCTTTAAGTCCTGGTACATTTTTGTGGCACCAGGGTGGATAGTAAACCGGCCCTTATGAGCCTCTGCCATAACCTCTTCGGTTAATGGCCCTCGAGGAATAACAATCCTCTTCTGAAACAGTAATAATCCATCCTCGTTCCAAGACACACCGTCCTGGTTCTTCACATAATCAAGGCACTCTCTTTGCACTTGCGCCTCTTTAATCTTTTCCATCAGCTCATTAATCACTTCTGCTATTTCCATCTCAAGCAGTGCACCCCCAAACAAGGAGTTCACTCTCAAGTCTCTGAACTTTTCAATTACCTCGTAGTCGTTCATCATCAAGCTGGATAAGCTCACGGATTTTCGACTCAAAGCATCGGCTACCACATTGGCCTTGCCAGGATGGTACCTCAACTCAAAGTCGTAGTCCTTCAAGAACTCCATCCATCTTCGCTGTCTCATGTTCAACTCCTTCTGGTCAAACAGATACTTCAGGCTCTTGTGATCACTGAATACAGCAAACTTCATGCCAAACAGCTAATGCCTCCAAATCTTGAAAGCAAAAACAATGGCTGCCAACTCCAAGTCGTGAGTCGGGTAGTTCTCCTCATGAGGTTTCAACTGTCTTGAAGCATAGGCAACAACTTTCCCTTTCTGCATCAACACACAGCCTAGCCCCTTTCCAGAGGCATCGCAGTATAACTCAAACTGTTCCGCAGGATCAGGAAGGACTAACACAGGAGCAGTAGTCAGTCTCTCCTTCAACTCCTGGAAACACTCCTCACACTCATGTGTCCACACGAATGGAGTCTCCTTTCGGGTAAGGCGAGTCATCGGTAGCACCATCTTGGAGAATCCCTCTATGAACCTCCTATAGTACCCTGCCAAACCCAAGAAGCTTCTCACTTCTGTAACCGTCTTGGGCCTCTCCCAGTCCATCACGGCCTCAATCTTGTTAGGATCAACTGCAACTCCATCAGCGGAAATCACATGACCCAGAAATTTCACCGCCTTGAGCCAAAACTCACATTTCGACGGCTTAGCATATAGTTTTTTCTCTTTCAACACTTGCAAAACAATCTTCAAGTGCTCAGCATGCTCCTCCTCCGTCTTGGAGTAAATTAAGATGTCGTCAATGAAGACGATCACAAACTGATCCAGGTACGGCTGGAAGATCCTGTTCATGTACTCCATGAACACTGCGGGTGCATTTGTGAGTCCAAATGGAATCACCAAGTACTCATAATGCCCGTACCTCGAGCGAAACGCTGTCTTTGGGACATCCTCCGGCTTTACCTGTATCTGATGGTAACCGGACCGGAGGTCAATCTTGGAATACACGCAAGCACCCCTGAGCTGATCCAGCAAATCGTCAATGCGTGGAAGAGGATACTTGTTCTTGATTGTCACCTTGTTCAACTGTCTGTAGTCGGTGCACAACCGCATGGTCCCATCCTTCTTTTTCACAAAAATGACTGGTGCTCCCCAGGGAGACACACTCGGCCGAATGAAGTCTTTCGCTGAAAGCCCCTCGATATGCTTCTTCAGCTCCGCCAACTCTGGTGGCGACATCCGGTATGGAGCTAATGAGATAGGCCCCACACCAGGCAATAAATCTATGGAGAACTCTATCTCCCTCTGCGGTGGAAACTCAGGAATCTCCTCGGGAAACACCTCGAGGAATTCCCTCACCACAGGAATGCCAGTGAGATCCTCCTGTGTCCCACTCACCAAACCTCCCAACATGACATAGCCAAATGCCCCTGCTCTCAAGGCCCTCCTCGCCTGCAGGACTGAAATGAACGGTGAGGAACTGGCTGTGGACCCACCCGGAGACATCACCACTCTCTTGGCACAACAATCAATCAATGCACAGTTTCTGGACAACCAATCCATGCCCAGAATAATCTCCAGGTTGGCCATCGGCAATCCTATCAGATCTACCGAGAAGTCACGGCCATCCCACTGAAACGCTACATCGCGATGAACAGTGGAGGTCAAACATTTTTCTCCGGTGGCGGTGGTCACCCGCATCGGTGGAGAAAGCACATCACTGGGCAACTCAAGCCCCACAGCAATAGGGGTAGCAACAAAAGAATGCGTTGCCCCGGAATCAAACAGCACATCAACAGCTGAACCACCAATGGTAACAGTACCTCTGACTAGGTTCGGAGCTCTGTCCGACTGCTGACGATCAAGTGTGTATACTCGCCCCGTACTAGGTGGCACTGCTGGTGCTCCAGTAGGAACCATCTGCAATGGCACAGCCTGCACTGCAGCAACTCTCGCCGTCGGGCAATCTCTGGAGTAATGGCCCTCCTTGCCACACTGGAAGCATATCAGCTGTCCGGTAGAACACGGCCCAAAGTGTGACTTCCCGCATCCCGAGCATCTGGGAGCAGGAGGTCTCGCTGTGTTTCCCTGAGTGAAAGTCTTTTTGAATTGATTTGGCGCTTGCTTAGCCGCCAACTGTTTGCCCTTGCCTTTATTTCCAAGCTTCCTGTCTCTCCAGGAAGTGGAACCGCCGGTACCCTGTGGCACCTCAATCTTGGCCTTCTTGGCCAGACTCGCACGGCAATAGTCCTCAATGTCGCGGCACTGCTGTACTAAAGCTCCGAAGTCTCTCGAAGCAGAACCAGCAAGATGTCCAGCAATGTCCTCATTCAGTCCCCTCCGGAACTTAGCCGCAAGAAAAACGGGAGTCGGTCTCGCCATACGGAAATGAGCAAACTTGACCAACTCATTAAACTTGGCCAAGTACTCGTCGACAGACAACGAGCCCTGTACCAACCGATCAAACTCTCCCTGTTTCCTTTCCTGAGAGTCATATGGAAAGTACTGCCCCAGAAAGCACTCCTCGAAGAATGGCCACGTCATCACACGGCCCTGCATCTCGTAGATGTGAGAAAGGTTGGTCCACCACTCATGGGCCTCGCCCTCCAGCATGTAAGTGGCGAACAACAGCTTCTGCGGATCGGTACACTGCATGATCCGGAAGATCTTGTCCAACGCCTGTAGCCATCTGGCAGCAGCAATGGGATCATAAGATTCGTCAAAAGAAGGTGGCTTATGCTTGTGGAAAGCATTCAGCCGGCGATCGATCTCGTCACGATCCTCAGCAAATACGGGGATGGTCTGCAAAGCCCCCATCAAATGACTGCCCTCACCCATCTGACTCTGGGTGTCCTCCTGTTGACTAGGCGGAGGTGGAGGTGGTGGCGGCGGTGGAGGTGGTGGAGGACACTGGCCAGCAGCAGGACCAGCCCTCAACTCCTCCAACATGACCCTCATCATAGTCATGTTGGCCATCCGGTTCTCCTCCAGAACCTCAGCAGTGGCTCGTCTGTTCGCATCTCGAATAGCGTCCAGCATCGCCTGGTTTGCCAACCTCGTGGCTTCCTGGTCGGCTAGTCGGGCCGCCTGCATCTCAGCCAATATAGCCAGGATAGGATCCGATTGATCCTCGCTCGTACTAGGGTTCCTCCTTGGTGGCACCATGACTCTGCACAAGTTACACAAAGAATGAGTTGATCAGGCCCACGCCATGTGGTCACATATGCATCATCATAACACACACCAATCAGAGAGAACGCCAAGTAGACACGCAACGAACATCCTAAGTTATTGCAATACATACAGGCTTTTCCCTAGAAAGTGCTCTGATACCATAAAATGTAACAGCCCGTGTTAACCCGGATTGTTAACATACTATCGTATTAAGCCACGCTTAATTAAAATGCGGAATAACTTTTTCTTTAATTCAATTATGACGTCATTAACCTTAGCCAACTTGATTACTTAATCATTTCCATAAAATACTGCCTGTATGTAAATTGCAAGACAACTAACTGGAATACCTCATATATAAATATAATGTGAGTATCTAAAGCCACAGGACTACAACACGTAGCCTGGGTCAAAATCCTGATACTTTAATTACAACTTCAATTAAAAGACAATAACACAACCATGTGGCATGGACAAACCCCATGCTCACCAAATAAGGCAACAATGCCCAATAACAGTCTTAACATAAACTTAACAGAAAACATAAACAACCGTCAATAAACAGCATCCATCATATCAGCAAAATACAGATAGTCTAGCTCAGCTCTGGCCTCCTGCCACCTGAGCCCTCAACATTACCTGAACCTGAAATAAGCGTCCCCAAACGTGGGGTGAGATCTCTAAACAAGAAATCTCAGTAAGATAAGGGGTCCTCAAGGATCTTCCACCCCAAGCTCACTTATATGTGTTATATAAGTTCAAAAACAGTATTTACAATGTAAGTTCCAAAACTATGCGATGCAGCAGATAATCATGCCATGTGTGTTTATCAAATCTACTGGCCAGAGAAATGCAGGAATACGTTTATACCTACATGAGTACAAGGAACACCGCTTGCACCTCACCCACAGCCTCACCATCTTGTATGTACTACATACTCAGGCTTACCGTATAGGTGGACACCACATGCATATCATAAAAGCTCATTGCATATAATAGTTCAACAGCATTTCCAAAACATCAAAGCATGTAACACAACATGCATAAACCACATCCCCATGGGACATGGTGGAACAACAAAATAGCTAAACCGAGGACACGAAAGCTTACCTTGCAAGCTAGCTATCCAAGCCAAGAGTCCAACCACTCACAAGTCCAAAAACAGCAGTATCACAATCTGATATGGACCAATAATACATCAATATTTATGCATCACAAGCATACAACTTAAAGACTACGCCTTTCTTTTACGCTTTACGTCTTAAGGCTTCCAATAAATCCATAAGCCCTTACTCATATGATTCTGACTTAGTTCATTAATTACAGAAGTTAAACTTCCTTAATCTAGGGTCCACAAACCCCCAATAGTTTACTGTTCATACAGCACAACTACTGTTCTGCGAAAACCCAGGATATCCGGATATCACAAGGGACATATCCGGATATGTCATATCCGGATATCACACTGGCCATATCCGGATATACCATACCCAAAGATTCAACTTTTAACACATTATACGTCAAAGCATGAGCAATACTAATCCTAACCAAAAGGTATGAGGATAGAAAACATAACATCAC
>JAVKPL010004455.1:0-22141 GCA_032173675.1 Gastrolobium villosum
ATTTCAGAGCCCTACCCATTATCCAAAAATGCAGCAAAATTGTTTCTTTATTAACAAAAATGGAAAACAAACAGAAAAAAGGAAATGGGAAAATACCACCAAACAAAACATGAAATGAAACCAAAAACAAAACCAAAGTTGGCACTGACAGCAAGAAGAAGCGATTCTTTGGCTGAAAGGCGTTCCATTTCCTTGGCATACGCTGCTGGAGCTCCCTGAACGGCTTGCTGAACCATGGCTCTGCAGGATGCGCGTCTCATGCATCTGGGGGTTGAAGATTTCAAGTGAACATGGAATAGTGAAGAATAAGAACAAGATTTTGAAGAAGAAGAAGAAGAAGGGATAGCAGTAGCAATTGCAGAAATAGAGGGATGTGAAGTAGCCATTGACATTGTTTGAAATTTAGAAAGGGGAATGAATGATATGATATGTCTTAAGAGTAGAAACTGATTAAATTGGTTTCAATTTCTCATGACTCATGACTCATGAGTGAAACAAGGAGTAGTAGTAGTGATGTGAGTCCTTTGTTTTTACTTCAATTTCACTTGCCTTGATTTGTCTCGTATGGATTGATATATTTATTTATAGGAAAAGTGTTTATGATGATATAACTTATATTCTTTTATTCTCACAAAAAGGTGGGATCCACAGTTTTATTTTATTTTTTTTGTCAACTTTATCTATCTCTTTCTTTTTCTTAAAATGACATAACTTTACATCGTTTAAAATGACACACACTTTACCCATAATAGTTAGTTATGAAGTACTTACACTTCAAAACCCCTAATGTGTCGTGTCCGACACTCTCGGACACTCCGATACTCCGACACGCGTTATAGAAATTCAAAAAAAGTTTAAAATTGCATTGTGTTGAATTTTTAGTTCCAACTATTAGATTATTGGATTACGATTACTATTTTACTGAGTTTAATATAAATATTTGGGATATCTTATGTTTCTTTGTAAAATTTATGAATATTGTAAGTTTAGATTAATTTTTTTAAATTATTGAATATTAAATATAATATACACTACATAAATTAAAAATATTATTTAATATCAAAACGTGTCCTAACGTGTCAAAATCTAACATTTTTTAGAATTAATGTGTCAGAGTATCATGTCGTATCATGTCACGTCTCCCGTGTTGATCAGTGCTACATAGATATTAGTATATAATTTATAAATATTATTGTAAACTGATAGATTGCTATTGTAAGCTATTAATAACACTATTGAAGTACCATTTCAGTCGAAATATGCATATGGTCATTTCATAATCTATTTGCTGAGAAAAAGTGTCATAAATGATGCTTCTAATAAAAACCAAAAAAATTCACAAATAATGCGAGAGACAATCAAACGGGGGTAGTTTTCTGTTGGTCAAAGTGAGTAAGTCGAAAGGATAGAATATTGGTTTGATCCTCATATGTTATTTTTTAAAGGTTTAAATATTTTTATCATTGATCGTTTTTCACCTTCTCATGTTTCATACTAGTCTTATATTCGGTTCAAATAATCTTTGTAAAAATATTGGAAAAAGCGAAAAATTAATTAGAGCTAGTTAGATGTTAACCTAAAAAAAAATGCCACGGAAAGAGAGAGATAGATTTCCGGATTTGACCTCGAAAGCCACAAAACAAAAGCACAGTTTTTGGAGATGCTGGGTATCGAACCCGGTATCTCTCGCATGCAAAGCGAGCACTACCGTTTGAGATATTTCTCCACATTTTTTAAGGGGTGTTTGGTAAGAGAGAAAAAAAAAAAAGTTGCTCAGGAGAGTGGGGTGAGAAAAATAATTTAGCTATGTTTGATAGGAGTAAAATAAAAATGTGGTTGGCAAAAAATTTTTGATGGATAACAATTTTACACATGATTTCAATAGAAAACTTTACCATCCAAACTATAGTAACATAATTTTCCCACAGCTAACACATCTTTTCTTATCTTATCCTATCCAGCAATAAATTTTAATCTACCAAACATCTTTTTTATCTTACCGACTATAAATTTTCTCCACCATGTTCCTGGCAAATTTTTTTAACCGAGAACAAAAAAACATCTCCTCTACCAAACGTCACTTAATTTAACAGTCTTCCCTTGTTTTTTTTCCCCGACATCCTCTTTCCCCTTTCTCCCTAAAGAGTTGGAACCTACCCACCTGAACATAATAAAATCATGACCAAATTACACTGTTGAAACGCAAGATTTCATTCTAAACTACAATTTTGTAAACAAGAATGACAAAGGGACAAGACAAGTTTAGACATGAGTTGTTAAGCAAAGATACTAAACATTCTACCACAAACTCGTTTAGGATCTACAAATTATGACACAAGTGCAGAAGAAAGTCACAGCCAAATAATTATGCTTAGTTAAGTTTAACGAGCTATAACTGAAAAAACATTCAAGAACACAAAGGAGCATAACAACTTGAGTCAGCACTATAAGATTAAAACATCATGATGGTACTTTCTAATTCATGAACTTAAAATATGACCAACCGGCATTCATTAATGTATCAACAAAATAGTAATATACCCAAAGAATTTTGGAACAATATAAACCATGATATCGCACAATAATGGGGGTCAGAAAATTTTGTAAAAGAGAATGAGGAAAACAAAATTCACATTAAGGCAGAGCAACACGGTAATAAATCAATGTGTAATCAAATTTGAAAAACTCTATACATTTTCTTCGTATATGAAGAATAATAAGTGTAAATAATCAATTCAACCCAAAACCTTAAGGTGTTGGGTGAGGGTATTTTTAATGGTTTTATATATATATATATATATCTCAACACGCCCCCTCACACGAGAGCCCACTGGGTTTAATGTGAGGATCGAATCCGGGACACGAGGTTCTAATACCATGTAAAGAACCAATTCAACCCAAAACTTTAATGTGAAGATATTTTTAATGATTTTAAATATCTCAACGATAAGAATCAAGGAAGACAAACTTATATTACACTGCCTTTCACTTCGGGCGGTGTAATGATTCACGACATCAAGCATTCTATATTCTGTGGGTAAAATGTGTGTCATTTAAAGGTATGTAAGGTTGTGTCATTTTAAGAGGAATGAAGAGATAGATAAAGGATGAGAGAGAGTTGACAAAAATAAAATAAAAGTGTGGGTCCCACCTTTTTGTGTGAGTAAATGAATATAAGTTGTGACATTTAAAATTATAAACACTTTTACCATATTCTATATAGGCTTTGAAAAAACGAGAATGTTGCTGTCTGCAAAATCACATGTCACATGCTCTGCACAAGCACAAATAAATCATTATTCATATTGTAAAATAATTAAGTCCCTTTATTCACTACCATTATTACATCCCAACGGCTCAATTTCCTTCCCTCTCTTGGATCATTCATAAATCATAATAATTTCTTTTACCAATTTGACTCTTCCCCCCAACGGTCCAATTTTCACATGAACAAAACAAAACGTAACACATATTGTCCCTCATAAAATCATCATAATTCATAGTCATGTTAACATCTCATAAATCACATAGCTTATATTATGCTATGTATGTATACCGTTAACATTCTCTTTTTCATTTAGCTAATTGACTCAACATATAAATTGCAATGAACAATGCCACTGTTGATGCTGATGCTAAGGTTCAGTGTATAACCAAGAAATCTTCTGATGAACTGCTCAGGAAGTTTGCTGAATTGGGTGCTAATGATAGTGGCAATGCCCTGAGGAGGAAGAAGAAGAAAAAGAGAGAAGATGGTCAAGGTGGTGGCACCACCTTAGTGGAAAGGTGGTCCCTTCTTCCGCCGCCGGCAACTCGGAGGACGGCGGTGCTCCGGCGACTCGGGATTGGGAGGGCCCACCTGAGGGCAAGGGATATCAGAAACAGGTCCCTTTTGGGAATCATTGGAAAGGTGAGGCTCATTGAATTGGCATTCTTCATGTTTTATTTCCACTAATAGAGAATGGCCTTTTTTTTTAAGATTGTTTTTAGTGTCATTTATTCATAGTTATTGTTCTTCTTCTTTTCTTGAGGTATTCCAATTTTCTTCTAGTTTGTGTCTATGTGACAAGGAAGGAAAATGTTTATTTGATTAAGATTGTTCTTAGAGATTTGTGGGAAGGTTTTGAATGATCCTACTTTAGTTTGCTGTCTTTGTCCTAAAATTGAAGATTGATATAACATTAGAAACTATAGATAGGATTGTTCACTCAATTCATTGGAATCTGTTTGTTATCTAGAATTGTCACATTTGAATCAGTAAGATTAACATGAGATTTTACTTAATAATAACGGGTTTATTAAAATTAAGTATCAAAGAATATATAGTTGTTATTTTTTATCAATTTAATTATTTGATATTACAATGAGAAAAAATTATATACATAGGCTTAAATTGTTTACCCCTTATTTTGGGAAATTTTTTGGGTGCATCTTTTTACTAAAACATGAAGTTTTTTTTTTTTCATTTTAATCCCTTATTTTTTACTTTTTTTTTTATATCCTAATTATTTTCTAATTTAAGAAAGGGACTATCAACGACGGTGGTACAAAGTTTGCTCCTTATTTGACTATGAATATATAAAGCCACTTGCAACCAATTGAAACTGAAATGTGTTTGTATATTACCAAAAATATAAATTAAAAAATAAATTATACTCTTTCAATAAAAAGATTTTTGAAATGTCTCAATCGTGAAGCAGATTGAAGTAACATAAAGGAATGAAGTTGTGAGAAAGGCAAAACGCAACGTGCCACTTGTTTTTATCAATAAAAGAAGAAAAGTGTTGATCTGCCCTTCAATCAATACCTTTGCATAATTTTTATTTTTTTATTTTTTTATCATGTCTTATTGCCATATAACACATTTGCATAACCTGTCTTTTCCATTATATCTTGCAGAAATGGCGTGGAACTGTAGAAGGGGCTTCCAGAGTTTTCATGGAGAGGCATTATCATCGCCATAAGCGTTTGATCAGTGATATTGTTTAGATTCAGAGTGTGTGCTTAGTACTTGAGAGATGTAAAAGATCTCTAACAATATGCTAATCCTTTATCAGAGAGAGTAAAATAGAGCTCATCACCCAATATATATATTGCCCTATCAAGTTCACGTCAATTGTTGCCATTATTTCATCTTCAATTAATAAACAACATTGTTGCCATTATTTCATGTGGTAGAGAGAAAATGAGTGGGTCCCATCATTACATGAAAAAAAAAAAAAAAGATGGGGTATGAAAATTGAAGTGAGAGAATATGAGATAAATTACCTCTTGTGGAAGGAGAGTAATATTTCCCTTTTGCATAATTTAAGTGCTCTCTCTCACTCATGTTAACCATTTTTTTTTTTTTAAGTGCACAATGAAAATTTATATTATGGTCTAAACAAGGTTCTCTCCTACAACTAAACCCATATCCACGATAATCTCTAATGTGGAAAATTTAATATGATTATATCATATGAAATTTATCGATCATTCGTTTATTCATAAACCAACGTCACACTTTTAATGGAAAAAAAGTGAAAATTACCACTTTAAACTATTTATTTCTAAATGATGACCAAGTGTTTTCACATCACAAGCCAGTTAAGCCATGATTAGTTGAGTGGTGAGGGGTTTTGGTAGTTGCATGAGATTACAGATTCAAATTGAGTGCCACCATTATATATATATATATATATATATATATATATATATATATATATATATATATATATATAATTGTTTTCACGTTACCAATTTTTTCTACCCATTTTATATGGGTTAGGATATTCTTACTACTCATTTTTTCTACTACTATTTCACTACCACTCTAATCACCATTGGATTAGAGAAAAAGTTGAATGAAGAGAGAAAAAAATAACTTTTGAATCCAATGATGATTAAAATGGTAGTGGAGTGGTAGTAGAAAAAATGGGTAGTAGGAATATCCTACCCCTTCTTTTATTGTGATTTTATAATTTATTATTTGATCTCATGTGATTTTAAATTTCTCATTTAGGTCCATTGTGTTTAAATAATTTATCATTTAACCTCATGTGATTTCAAATTTTCACTTATACTTACTTGGTTATAAAAATATATCACTTAGATCCCTTATAATCTTATATATACATAAAAAAAATAATTTTTCTCAATTTTTATCTTATATTATTATTATATTATAAATTAAAATTAAGTTCCAAAAATATGAATTTTTAATTAATTTTAATTAATAATAATATCAGTTATATCCTTGTAATTTTATACATATACTTTTTTTATTGTTCCTCTTTTTATTTTATATCCTCATATATTGCATTTAAGACAAATAAATTTAAAAAAATTGACTTATTTTTATCATGAAAATAAATTCAAATCAAATATTATTTTATTTTATCTATTTTTTTGTACCCGATATCTTATAAAATTATTTGAAGAAAGTAAATATCTTACTTTTATAATACATATTTAATTTATCTTAAATAATAAATAAAAAATCAAGATAATTTATAAATTAATATCAAAATAAATAACTTGAAATAACTTGAAATAAATAACCCACTCATAATAATCTAGTTGCTTCTATAACGAGTGCAGGCAATAGTTTGACCAATTATTTCCCCTAAATTTTATTAATCCTCCAAAACAAATATGAGAATATACTCCAGTATATCCATACATCGTCATTCTATTTTATAGTGGTGAATAAAAAAGTCAACATTACCTGTACAGAATGTCAAACCTGCAATCAATCATCTCTTTTTATAAAAATGAAAATGATTGTTATCAAAAAAAAAATGAAAAGGAAACAAAGGATGAAGAGATCATGGGAATGGGTAAGTGACAGGGGAGGAATAATAAGTTTTCTCTCTAATCAATCTGTGTTGCTACGTTATTTTAATTATCTTCATACGTTGCTACGTTGCTAACTAATATCAACATCAACATCAACATCACCTTTATCCCAAACTAATATAAGAATAAATATTTTTTTTGATCCCTAACAAAAAATTCGGTCTCCACTTTAGTCCATTATGAAAAAAAATTAATCACTTGGTCCCTATGAAACTCAAAGTGGACTCATTTTGCTCTTTTTGAGGGACTAAGTAGGTCTTTTTTGAATTTGTGAGAGAACATGATTTTAACTAAATTGATCCGCTTTAAATTCTTTAGGGACCTCGAGACTATTTTTTTTTATAAGGGACTAAAATGAGGACCATATTTTTTGTTAGGGGTTTAAAAGGATATTTATTCGTAATATATATATATTGAACCAAGAGACAAATAAAGACATGCAACCAAGAAAAAGATAAAAAAAACTTGTACTACAAATTTTTATGACCGCACTTGCTCACAAGTGGGTCCGCCAGTGCTAGATGTGTCTCTAGCATGAGAAATTTTTTTCCTACTGCATAAAAAATTGATACCCATTTTTTTTAATGCATAAAATGGAACTTCTAAAAGAAAATGATGTGTGTATTCAATGTAGAAATTCTTTCACCTTTTGTTTCTTAACTTTATTATAAATTTTAATTTTCGTCCCATAATTGTGAATTGTATTATGGGAAAAATATTTTTTTTACCACAAAAGATAAAGGTTTTTTTTTTGGTAAATACATAAAGGTATGTCCGTCAATCAAAGTAACATATTTTCAGATTTTGAAAATTTTATTTCTCTTTAGGAAAATAATTTTTTTTAAACGCCCTGTACTTTTTTCCCAAAATTTAAAATGACTTTGTTTTGGGTTTTATGAAAACAAATTTACCTCATGTGATTGAAGAAACATTAAACTCCTATAAACATTAAACATTAGTTTTCATTCAAAATATTTTCGAATTTCATTATATTTGCAATAAACCACCGATTGTAGAATTTGTCATGCCATATTGTTCATTTATATCATTTAAATCAATTTTTGCTGCGCTTATAATGGTTTTGATTGATATGTTGTTGTTAGAGTACAATATAAATTATTAAAGAATTCCTCACCCAACAGCTTAAATTTTTTGGTTGAATTGATTCTTCATAGTGGTCAACCATTTTTTAACCTTTGTATTTCTTTTTTTATTCTAATAAGTTTTTCTTGTATTATTCTACCCTCAACACTTAAACCCATTAATCAATACCCGCTTCAAACAAATGCTTTGAGGATAAAAACAACATTAAGGGAACAACTGTTTCATGGTTATGGCAAGCTGAGCCATGAAGCATGCATGGGATTGGGTGGAAATGAGGTGAAACTTGTGTTGAAAATTGAAAATTGACTTATGGGAAGGCAATGAATCTCTTCAGAAATTGCCCATACAAGTTCTAGGATGTCACAACTCATGTGATAATGAAAAAGAAAGAAAGAGATTATTTTGGGGATCAAATGGTCCCTGCCTCCTAGGTAGCAACCACAACGCTTTAATGCAACTGTAGTAGTTAAGCGATTGGATTCAAGAAAAGGCCACTTCACATGCCACATGAGTGCAAGTGACTTTCCCATTTCCTTTAGAAAACTACATGCCCTCTACCCCAAACAATGCAAATTTCCTCCTTTTAATCCATCCAAACATGTTGCTTAATTTATAAGCCACACCTACTCAATTACAGGTGTCCCTTTTGATTGTATTGGCCAAATAAGATAACTTGTGGCCAATGTTCATCCAAGTTCTTATGAACTGAAATTTTTTCCGTAAAATAAACAGGGTTTGATTTTCTCATGTTGCATAAGAATTTAATTCTCATATTGTGACGTTCCTCCGATAGCGAAGCTCAATGGACTCATTGTTCCAATGAGGGACTGGCCTACAGGACTGTACCCGAGGGCTCAATGGCACGTAAATCGAAGTGACACAACATGAAAATTAAATTCTCATGTAAGACCAAAAAAATAAAAATAAATAAATCTGTAAAATAAACAATGATTGGACTGAAAAATTTAATGACCAAAACATATGGCTAGTATTTTGGCCTATTCATTTAAGTAAGCAACAATGGGGTAAAATAAAATAAAAGAAGCTAAAATACAAGTAACATAGAAAATTCCGAAAAACTTTGTCTTTACCAATATACCATGACATTTTGAATACATCAAGTCGTATATATTGATTCTTTATTAGAGGTAGCACAAGGAATAATATCCATAATTTGATAGATTTAAAGAATGAGTAGTAAATTTGTCAGTATACGAGTGTTTTCTTAACTTGACAAGAAATTCTACTATAGTCCTATGTTAATAAATAAATAATCTGAATCAATCACAAACCGAGTTGAGAAATGGTGGAGCTTTTGACCCGGTTAGGCTTGAATTCGGTTGAACTTGAATTTGTTCTTAATAACTACGGTGAAAAAAAAAAAGTGCACACTCTTGGTGTGAGTGGAGCAATTTGGACCTTGGGTCCACCCAATTCCAACCAAATGAAATCAATGGGAATTAGGTAAATAAAGTCATCTTGTCAAGTTGAGGAGAAAACAATAGTAATGGTCATTTGAAAAATTTAAAGAACTGTACCAAAAAAAAAAAGAAAAATTTAAAGAAAAAAAAAAAGAGGAATTGAAGAAAGAGTACCACTGTGTTCTAATTTTTTTTCTTCTTATAATTATTTTGTAAAATAGTTATGGAAGTAGTTGTTTTATATATTTTTTCTTTTTAAAAATTAAAAATTAAGATAAAAATAAAAATAACTCGTACATGTTCTCTAAATTTGATTTTTAAAACAAAAAAACAGTTATAATTTTTGAAACATTTTTTACAAAACATGTCTTGTTAAACGAGATTTTTAAAATTTTTTTTCTAAAAATTAAAAAAATATTTTTCATAACAGAAATCAAACATAGCCTTTAGTCTTTAAGTTTAAGCATGAATATAAGTTAATTTTTAAATTTATAAAACTTTTTTTTTTAAATTTATAAAACTTTACAGTTCAATTTTTTAATATCTCACTTTAATCTCTATAAAACACTAAATTAATGAGTTTTATAAATTGAAAATATAACTTATACACGTAATTAAATTGAAAGGTTAAGACAGTTAAGTTGCTAGTTTCCTCAAATACAAATCAAGAAAAAGGGAAAAAGGAAAGCTGAGACGCTATTCTTTCTTTTTCTTCATCTTCACCTTTGTCTCTGAAGTCAACTCAAGCTTAATTCAACTTTCCTCTTCCTTCAACTTCTTCACCATCAGCATTCTCTTCAATCATCTCTTCTTTTGGATACTATGGTGTCTTCTTTTGCTTGCTTGTGGCAATAAGAATAACCCCAGTTTATTTATTTACCCCACGATTCTGCTATCTCCATCCTCTCTCTTTTTTCACACACCCAACAAACAAAGAAACAAACAAACACCATTTATATGCAACCCTCCAACATGTATTTAACTATTCTCTTTCAACACTTCTGAGAAAAACCATTCACTCCCTCCTTCTCCTTCTTCTTCTCTTTCACTCCCAAATATCAGATCTTTGCATTTGTTTTTGGAAATTCCCCATAACAAACTCTCTCTCTCTCTCTCTCTCTCTTCTTAAATCCAAAAAATTCAAAAGATTCTGATTTGCTTTCTCTTTCTCTCTTCATATTACAACTACTCCACCCTCTTCTTTGCCCACCAATTTCTTGTATCAAAATCTTCAAAGTTATAAACTTTTTCTGTCCCAAGCACTAAAAATCGTGTCTTTCATCAACAAATCTCAGTTTTTCCCAACTGGGTATTTAAATTTATACCCATTTTTTTTCTTTCAAATTCATCACTCGAGGGACCAAAGTTAGCGTCTTTTTGCCACGAAAGCCTCACTCTCAGGGATCCGTTCGAGAGGGAAATGTGGGATGTTTTCGTGGTTGGCAAGGATAGTTTCAGCGTGCTTGAGACCAGTGAGACGATATGCGCGTATGAACAAGGATGATTTCAATGATGACTCTTCCACCAATGAAGATGCTCTCTTGTGGTGCAGGGACCTTGAGAAGCACTCTTGTGGTGAGTTCTCCTTCGCAGTGGTTCAGGCCAATGAAGTTATTGAGGATCATAGCCAGGTTGAGACCGGTTCTGATGCCGTCTTTGTTGGAGTCTATGATGGCCATGGTGGTCCCGAAGCTTCCCGGTTCATCAATGACCACCTCTTCCATCATCTTATGAGTGAGTCTTCTCATATTGTTTTGGAAGTTTCCCAAAATTCTATTTTTTATTTTATTTTATGTATTAAGTAATAATGGTGAACGGTAAGCTTGCTTGCCGTGGTGTGTCTGGTCGCGAATCAGTCTCTCTACAAAAAGCAGAGGAAAGACTGCCTAGAGTATTCTCTTCCCCGGACACTCACGAAGTGGGTATTTGAACTGGGTCGGCTCTTATTAAGTAATAATGGTATGAATTTGCTTTGTGGCACTTGAAGGGACTGATTTCGTGGAGTGTTAATCATTGTTATTATTTTGGACCTTTCTGTTGCTTATACGATTAGGACTATTTGTCATTTGGATGGCCCTTTAATTTGGCTTATATGGTTTTGGCTAGCTGGTTCTGTTGTTGGTTTGTTCAGATTGCATTTAAAGGAACCAATTATTGAGTTTGTGTGTGTTTATATAAATCAAAGAGAGGATAGAGAAAATATTTTCTTAGAACCATCTCATATATAGGAGTTAGAGTGTAATATATAACAATTCATGTGTCTTTACCTAAAAGCTTGAGCTTTTTGGAGAGTTGGTTCCTGATATGGTATCACAGCCTCTGTAACCAAGTGTTCTAGAGTTCAATCCTTGCTATCCCTATTATTCTAATAAAAAAATCTTCAAGGCTAACAAACTATTGTGTGAGAGAGCATGCTAAAGATGTAATATACAAATTTTTGTTATGCATACTCTTGGTACTGCAATGGTTTAAGAAGTAATGAAAGTTTTGTGTTGAATCTCATTGCAGGGGTTGCTCAAGAAAATAGTTCTATCTCTGAAGACATTATTAGGAATGCTGTTTCTGCTACTGAGGATGGGTTTCTGACTCTTGTTCGAAGGAGTTATGGAATAAAGCCATTGATAGCAGCAATGGGATCCTGTTGTCTGGTTGGTGTTATCTGGAAAGGGACATTATATATCGCTAATCTTGGAGACTCTCGTGCTGTAATTGGTTCTATAGATGGATCTAACAAGATCATTGCTGAACAGTTGACCAGAGAGCACAACGCTAGCAAAGAGGAGGTTAGGCGAGAACTCAAGTCTTTGCACCCGGAAGATTCACAAATTGTAGTTATGAAGCATGGAACATGGCGCATTAAAGGCATCATCCAGGTTTTCTTTTGCTTTTCTCTTTAGAAATAAATTTCTGTTAATGGTTTTTGTTATCTTTATCTTTTGTTTTTGCTTATGTTTCCTTATAATATTTGTAGGTTTTGAAGATTACAAATAGTCCCCTTTCAAATTCTATCACATGACTTGAATATGAATGCAATTTTTTTTTCCTCAAGTACATCGAAGAGGATTTAGTGGAATGGGCTTGTAGTTTGACACTTTGACCTATGAATATTATACATGTATGTGTTTATCATTGCATGATTACAAGTTTCATACAAACACTAGTAGGTTTTGTTATGAGTATTATTATATTTTATTGCATGTTTTTCTTTTATCTCATTCAGGTTTTTCTGGAAATTATGACATACTTATTTATTTGTTGTGTCTATAGTCTATACACTGTTGAGGCTTTATGGGAGTTAGTTTTCTTGGAAAGATGTCTCAGAATTTCCATTACATGCTTATATTTATAATTTTCATATTTTATAGCTGCTTTTAATTTCTCTTCACTTCCTTGTTAAGCATTGTATTTGCTTATGTAAGTAATTTGACAATTACTAATGAGATGCCTGCTGTGTTGGTTGGGGTTGCTCATTGTAAGTAACAAGTTTTCTTCTCCACTCCACAACTGCTATTAGGTTTCCAGATCCATAGGAGATGCATATTTGAAGCGGCCAGAGTTCTCTTTGGATCCTTCATTCCCACGGTTCCACATGCCTGAACCTATTCGCCGACCTGTGCTAACCGCAGAACCATCTGTATGTTCAAGAGTTTTACAGCCTAATGATAAATTCATTATATTTGCATCTGATGGACTTTGGGAACACATGACAAATCAGGAAGCTGCTGAGATTGTTCATAAAAGCCCGCGAACTGTATGCTTTTTCTACTTATCCTTCCTTTTCCTCCATTCATCTTTGTCCTTGGATATTAAGAGTGTGCATGACAACCATTCTATTCTTCGCCTTATTTATTGAGAGAAATATTTTTTTTATTTGTGTTTAGGAAGAGTTTTTGGGCAAAAAAATATGTTTGATAATGCAATTCATTTCTATCCCTATGAGAAAGAATGTGTATTTAATAAATAGTGCGTATTTAATCTTGATAATATATTCTATGATGTGTGTATTTAATAAAAGTGTGCCCGGGAACAAAAAATAACACTCCCCGTTAAACCCGACTAGCGAGTGTGGGGTGGAAGAAATCCTTGTATGCAGTCTTACCCTTGCATAATTGCAAAGAGGCTGTTTCCTGGATTCGAACCCATGACCTTTAAGCCATGGAGGAACAGTTTTTCCACTGCTCCAAAAAAGCAAAAACTCTATTTCTAATCGGTTTTGTTCTCCTATCAAAAAAATAAAGAAAAAAAAAACGTTTTTGGGAACGTTATAATGCATACCCAAAAGTTTTTTAAGTTTTACTTATTCTCTGCTTTATGTTTGAACACCAGGGTAGTGCAAGAAGACTTCTTAAGGCTGCTTTGAATGAGGCAGCTAGGAAAAGGGAAATGAGATATAAAGACCTTCAGAAGGTTGAAAAGGGGATTAGGCGTTTTTTCCATGATGATATCACAGTGGTTGTTGTCTTCATTGACCATGAGTTGCTTGGGAAGAAGGTTACAGTTCCTGAGTTGTCCATCAAAGGATTTATTGACTCAGTTGGACCATCAAACTTTAAAAGTTTCCGGGAATTGGAATGAGTACGAGTTTCATTTCTACATTTATAGCCAACAAACTTGACTTTCCCTGCCTGATTATCCAAAAGGAAGCTAAAACATTATTCAACACTTCATTTGACATTTTTGCAGCATCTCATTGTTGTTTGTTTTAAACATGTCTTTTGACCTTTCAAGGTTCTTCTTTGCTTAACTTTCAAAGCAAACCTTGTCTATTAGATATACTTTTACTGGTGATAGCTGAGGTAAGCCATGTTTTTCTCTTCATTTGGGGTTGGGGGTTCCTTGATGGTGATAGACTTTGCAGTGTGACAGTTTATATACTTTCTTTGTTTGAATAATGTTGATAATCTGAAGCATGATTTTAACTCTCATTGCTAAAATGTACTTTCTTGCCTCAGTTACTTCAGGGACCCTTTTGATTCTGAAAATTGAAAGAAATCTTAAGTAGCTTTGATATTTGCACTTTGGGAATCTAGCATCAACAGCATGGTGGAACTCAGTTTTTTAGTTTGATTACAAATAAGGTTCAAATTGTAAATTGGCTGCTCTAACTTTAAATTTTTGGCAAATTAAATTTTAGTAACTTGAGAGCATAAAATTAAGCATTTGGCAAATTTATTCTTACTATTAATATTTTTTTGTACTTTAAACAGAAAACATGTCTTAAAAAATAACTTTATAGTGGAATTCCGACTCACTTTCTTTCGTGGATCAATTAAACAAAACATACTTTTTCAATGCAAGTGGTTTTCTTCATCATACAATGGTGTGAATATAAGGATTCTTCAAAGACCACATACTTTTCTTAAGCTGTTCTTTGATGCTTTGCTTACTCGCCAATTTTCTTGTGTTAGTTGCCAATAAATCTAAAATTTGTGACCCATTGCCTTAGCATAAGCTTAGCTTCCATTTATTACCAACCACACATAGTGATAATGGATGATTAAGCTCAACTTAGCTTTTATCAATTGTTAGGTCAGTAATTCATTATTGAGGCTATTTAACAGCTTGTGCTACTTTATCAAGTTATTTTTGGCTAGTCTGTATAGATAACCAACCTTATGCATTAAGCCTATTTTCAAGAGCTCATCTTTTGTAAAAGGTGCTAATCCAACATGAACATGACATTAGAAATTTGTATTTGCTTCCTTTGGTTTTTAAATTTGTGTTGTGTTGTGTTTGTATTGGCAAATATTGAAACAAAAAAAATGTATCGTGTTGCGTGTCAACCGCAAATACGACATTGACAACATTAATCTTCTTTTAAGTTATTCATGTTATGTAATGTTGTGTCAACCCGATATTGGTAAAAGTTACATTCAGTACATATTATTCATGTCGTGTCAACTTGTGTAATAAGCGGTACACTTCAAGATTAATAGGTTATTCGTGTCATGTCATATTGACCTCCAAAATAAGCTATTTGCATTGAAGATTTTGACGTGAATCTTTAATTGTGTTGCGTTCATATCGAGTGTATTTGTATTTGTGTCAGACCTTGACCTGACATGAACACCACCCGCTACCTAAATATCCTTATACTAATTTTCATTTATGCTTATTGTTAAGGTCCAATTATCAGTGATCTTGTTCTTTTATCGTGTGGTTGGTGAACTTGTTCTTTAATCCTCTAGTTGGATGTGATCAGTCAAATAACAATTGTGTTAGAACACATGGTTGAGTCTAGTCCACTGGGTATTCGAGTCTTTGCTGAGGTTGGTGCTACGAGAGGGAGTCTTTGTGGGATGATCTGCAATACTACGGGATGCAGTGTTTGAGGCTGGATCTCTAGGTCGACTGAGGAGATTAGCGGGAGGTACCAGCAAGGCATTCCGACCCTTAAGTCAATATATGAATATTAAGCTTCAGTTAAGTTGAGAAAGATGATTATACCTATAAGGCACTCCAACCCTTAGATCACACTACCTTAGTAAAAGATAATAAAAAATGGTATAATCAAGCTAGCATGGTCTCAATCTTAATCTTAAGGAACATCATTTCCTTTTTGTAACTTACTAGTATACTTCTTGTCTAATAATCCAAGCTCCTCAAATGTCTTTCGATGTTCCAAAGCAGCCTATAACATCAAATATATTGAATTTAATCTCGTTTCAATATCTAAACAAATTGAACCATTATACTCAATCTTTTTCTTTTCAACACATTCAATGAATAAGTCAAATCAAGAAGCAGAAGATTTGACGTATTTAACGACACCACGAATCCTCTAAATAGAATCATTAATCTTCTTTAACCCTTTCTTTAACAATTAAATTCAATATATGCGCATAACATCGCATGTGAATATATTCTCCATTCAGAACAAAATTATTCATAAACATTAGCCTCTTATTTAGGTGTTGAATCCAAGAATCATTTGAAGATGCATTATTTATAGTTAAACTAAAAACACGGATTAACCCTCAATCATTCAAGCATGATACAATAGTCTTCGCCATAGTCTCTCTTGAATGGTTTTTGACTTGGCAAATATTTAAGATCTTCTTAAGCAACTTCCAGGTATTATCAATAAAGTGGTAGTCAAACACATGTAGCTCATATTCTGACGCGAAGTACATGTGTCAGTGGTGAGGCAAACCATTCCACAATGCCTGGAAAGAAACTTTTTCAAACTTATTCTCTTTGTATCACATAGCATTAACACATCACATGCAAGAGTAATGCGTATGTGTGCGAGCATATATTAAATATAGGTTGTGAAACCCTCATAAATTTTTTGAAAAGCTACACGATCCACAAATCGAAAGGGAAGCTCAGCCTCCACAACCATCTTCTCAAGTTCATGTCGGCGAGCCTCTTGATCAAATCTAGGACAAGAAGGAGATACAAATAAACCAATGAATCCTTCTAAAGCCATTGCTGAGGATGAACCTGATTCATGTCTTTTATTTCCATATTTATCCATATTACCCTTGCATCTCTATGAATGATTATGCATGGAACTTGTGCCATTACTATATTTGATCAAGAAACTATAATAGTTGCATTTAGCTCTCTTATCCTAGCCAGGCTCTATAGTAAAGTGCTTACAAACTTCTGCCTAATTTTTACATCCATTAAATCGAGGCGGTTACACATTGTCAGTGTTAGAGATAACTGGTGGAATAGAAACTAGATGCTCTATGACATTAGACCCCTTCTTTTCAAACACTATACCAAAACCCTAAACAAGATAACTGGGTTGCGGTCCTCCCATTGGGCATTCTTTTCAAGAACACCAAAAATCCAGCATTAGACCCCAACTTCATATTTATGATGAGCCGGACACCCTTCTTTTTTTTGCATCTTGGTAGCCCTAATAACATCACTGCCTACTCCTTTCAGGATAATGAACTATGGCTATCACACATTCTTGAGTCATTCTATCACAATTTACGTGGTTTTCAAGTCATGGAATGACAGCCACCTTAACTATGTTGTCATTCCGATTCTCATTTCGGGAATAATCAAATATGGTGAGAGAACTCAGTCATTGAGGTCAGCAAGCAATGAAAAGTTCAGAGAATCCATTTTCTTTGTTCTAGACCCAAGATTAGATTTTGTTGAATTCATGGATGACTAAATAGAAAGAAAAGTTGAAGGGTATATTATTAAGGCATGTAAAGAAATTTGCGGCCACAGAGGCGATCTATTCCTTGACAAGTGGATCTATCTTATTGTTTTTTGGAGCATTAATGTAGACTTTGATGAAAGCATTTGCTTTGTCATATTGGTATAGATCTTTGCTATCATTGAGATACACTGACAACTCAAGTTGGGTCAAACCCCAAAGTTGTATTACGAACAAATTATTGTCAAATTATATGTTATATCTCCTTGTTGGATGTCCTTTTACGTTGTCCAATGGGATAGAGCGGAATAGATTTGAAGACACGTGTGCTGAGGTGCGCGAACTTTTACAAGCAAAAAAATTTGAACTTGTGAGATAATACCTCAAATGAATACATAAACTCAAACATCTATAACTAAAGAAAATATAAGCAAGTTTGTGTTGTTTGAAGCTGGTAGGCTTGCAAAATCCATACTATACTTAGAGACGTAGAACTAGTCTAAATAACAAAAATGGGAAATTACCAGCCATGTGTGGGTGGAGATTCTCTACCATGCAACCCACCATTGCAGAGGGCTTCATCATGCTAAGCAACTCAACACAGGTGGTGAGTTGCTTACACATGTTTGGCTTTTAATGGCTCGTTTAGGTATAATTGAACAATTTCATATTTCACAAGGTCATGCAAGGGCAAAGTTATTTCAGAGATAAAAACAAAATATTTCTGTCACAAAATATAGGAATGTACCATCATATTGTGTGTTTGCTTTATGGAAGAAAAGATCTTTCATTCCATCTCGTGTTTTGCAAATTGAATGATGAAATTTGTTCAGTGTTTTGATTGAAGCTTCGTTTCGCATGACATAGTATAAGTCTTTTTGCACCTATTTTGAGTTTATTAAATCTTTCTTGGACTTGTTGTCATCAGTTTGCATAATGTTTTGATCAAAGCTTGGTTCTGCACGACACTGTGTAAGGATGATTTGTGACTGCTTTGGCCTATAGGATATGAAAGTCCAGTATAAATTGCATAAGATGCTTTTCAATTGATGAAGTTTGTTGGAGTTAAAGCAAGGCAGTTAAATCACTACATGTCAACCAAAAGGAAAAAAGAACTAACACACAAAAGTGAGGCAACTGACCTTGCAATGATTACAATAACCGAAGATTTAGAAGGTGTTTCGAAATTTTCATCATTCCCTAACTTAGAATGATATTGGGAAAGATGATCATACCTACAAGGTACCCTTAGGCCGCACTAGCTTCGAAGAAGATATAAAAAAATGGTATAATCAAGCAAGCACGGTCTGAATTTTCATCTTTAGGCACACTATTTCCTTTTTGTAACTTATGAGTATACTTCTTGTCTAATAATTCAAGCAACTCAAACGTCTTTTAGGGTTTCAATGCAGCCTCTAACACCAAATATGTTGAATTCCCTCTTGTTTCAATATCTAAACAAATTGAACCATTATACTCAATTTTTTGCTTTTCAACACATTCATTGAATTAGACAAATCTAGAAGTAGAAGATTTGACTTATTTAACTGATTCACGAATCCTCAAAATAGAATCATCAATCTCCTTTAACCTTTCATTCAAAATTAAATTCAATACCTGGGCACAACATCGCATGAGAATATATTCTCCATTCAAAACTATATCGTTCGTAAACATTAGCCTCTTCTTTAGGTGTTGAATCCCAAAATCATTTGAAGATGCATTATCCACAGTTAAGCTAAAAACACGATTTAACCCCAAATCATTCAAGCATAACCCAACAGTCTTTGCCATAGTTTCTCTGGAAAGGTTTTGACTTGGCAAAAATTTAAGATCTTCTTATGCAACTTCCAAGTATTATCAATAAAGTGAGTAGTCAAACACATATAGCTCATATTCTAACACGAAGTACATGTGTTAGTGGTAAGGCAAACAATTCCACAATGCCTGGCAAGAAACTTTTTCAAACTTGTTCTTTTTGTATCCCATAACATTAACACATCACATGCAAGAGTAGTGCGCGAGCGCATAAGCATATATTAAACATGGCTTGTGAAACACTCATAAATTTTCAAAAAGCTTAATGCTTCACCAATTGAAAGCAAAGCTCATCCGCCACAACCATATTCACAAGTTCATCCTTGCGACCCTCTTGATCAAATCTAGAACAAGAACGGGATGCAAATCACCAATGAATCATTCTAAAGCCATTCCTAAGGATGAACCTTGTCCTTTTATTTTCATCTTTATCCATATTACCCATGCATATCTTCTAATAAAGTTCAATGAACTTTGTAGATGAATAAGAGAGTGAGTGAAAATGGAGAGGAAGAGAAGAGATTCCATAGTGATAATGAAAGGTTTATTCTCTGTACATTTACAATGACAACACAACCACTTATATAGAGGAAAGTATAACAAACCTATAACAAACTTACAACAAACTCTAACAATATAACAAACCTATAACAAACCTACAACAAACTCTAACAAACCTATAACAAACTAACATGAAAAGCAAGGTGTAACAAACACCACAACAGACTAAGGAGAAGCTACATGATAATATGCCCCCTCAAACTGTGGAGTTGTGGAGAAGATGAGTATCCAGAACCCTCAGTTTGGTCCTATAATCAGCAAACATGGGAGCAGATAACGGCTTGGTAAGAGTATCAGCTAGCTGATCAGGTGCTGGAACATGAGACACAAGCAACTCCTTTGAGATAACACGTTCACGTACAAAGAAGATGTCAAGTTCCATATGCTTAGTCCTTGCATGCAGAATAGGATTGTGAGAGAGAGCCACTGTGCTGAGATTATCACAGTAAATATGAGGAGTAGCCAATGGAACACATAGTTCACGAAGAAGAGATTGAATCCATAGAACCTCAGAAGCAGCAAGGGCAAGACTCCGATACTCAGCCTCAGTGCTGGAACGAGCCACTAAGGATTGCTTTTTAGACCACCAAGATACCAGATTAGGACCAAAGAATACACAAGCTCCAGAAGTTGATCGACGGTCATCAGTATCAGTTGCCCAATCAGCATCACAGAATGCTGTCAAGGCGAAGGGACACTGTGTGGGAGCAGGTTGAAGCACAAGGCCATAGGAGAGTGTGCCTTTGAGATACCGAAGAATGCGCTTAACAGCATGCCAATGATCAAGAAGAGGTTGAGCCATGAATTGACAAACCTTGTTGACGGCAAAGCTAATTTCTGGTCGAGTGATTGTTGCATATTGGAGAGCACCAACAATAGACCTATATTGGAAAGGATCATCAAAGTAGTTGGAGCCATGTTTAGACAGTCGACATGAAGAAGCCATAGGAGAAGCTACACTCTTAGCCTCTGACATGTTGGCACGAGCCAAGAGATTCTGGATGTACTTCGATTGTGATAAGGAAAGGCAACCAGAAGAATGTTTCTTCACTTGGATGCCCAAGAAGAAATCCAAAGCACCAAGATCCTTAAGAGCAAACTGAGAATTCAAGTCAGTGACCAAGTGATTAATGAAAGGAATATCAGTCCCAGTTATAATGATGTCATCCACATAAATCAAAATGTAAACACATCTGTTATGTTGACAAAGAAAAAACAAAGAAGGGTCACAGTGACTTGATTGGAAGCCAAGAAGAATCAAAGCCTGCTTGAGCTTATCAAACCAAGCTCTAGGTGCTTGCTTGAGGCCATAGAGAGCCTTATCCAACTTGCAAACTAGTTGTTTATCATCAGACTCGAAACCTGGAGGCTGTTGCATAAAAACATCTTCAACCAAATCACCATTAAGAAAGGCATTATTGATGTCCAGCTGTCTCAAAGTCCAGCCATGAGTGAGGGCCAGAGTGAGCATGATCCTCACGGTTACTGGCTTGACAACAGGAGAAAAGGTTTCAGTATAATCAAAACCTTCTTGTTGATGAAAGCCTTTAGCAACTAATCTGGCCTTGTACTTATTTATAGTCCCATCTGGATTTTCTTTGACTTTAAAGACCCACTTGCAACCAATGATTTTTCTGCCTGCAGGAGGAGATACCAGATGCCAAGTTTTGTTCACTTGTAAAGCTGTGAATTCAGCTTGCATAGCCTGCAACCAGTGAGGAGAGGCCAAGGCTTGTTTAACAGTAGTGGGTTCCATGTGAGTAAGAAGAACAAGAGACCTGGCTAAGGACTTAGATCTAGTAATAATAGACTGAGAAGATGAAGGAGGACTGACAGAAGTGGAAGGTTGATAATCAGAACTAGAAGGTGGTAAAAGAGAAGAGGAAGAAGTGGAGAAATCAGATGGAAAACTTGAAGACATGACAGGAGTAGAGGGTGAAGACATAGGTGATGGTAAAGTGTCAAGATTGTGAGAGAAAGAAGCAGCACCCACAGGGAAACCAAGGGGATCAGGAGTACCAGAATGGACAGCTGAACCATGATCAGGAAGAACAACTGTATCAGGATGAACAGCAAGATCATGAGCAGGAGGAGCAGTGGAATCAGATTGAGCTGCTGTTGCATCGGTTACTATCTTATTGATATTGGGAGAAGAATGGTGTTGATGAAGATTGTATCTTGGCAAAACAGAAAGAGGAAGTGAGGGAGTGGGAGAAGAGACAGAGGTGACAGACTTAGGATGCCACAAGGGAAAGGGAAATTTACTTTCATTAAA
>JAVKPL010004456.1:0-21911 GCA_032173675.1 Gastrolobium villosum
TTTGGACGGAATACATTTTCAGTCAAAAATCTTCGACGAAATCCATTTTCCGTCGAAAAGCTTCACAAAATCAATTTCTTTTGAATTTATTTTATTAATCCATTTTCGATGGAATTCATTTTCCGTCAAAAATCTTCGACGGAATCCATTTTCCGTCAAAAATCTTCACAAAATCAATTTCTTTTGCATTTATTTTATTCATCCGTTTTCGATGGAATTTGTTTTCCGTCGAAAAACTTCACAAAATAAATTTCTTTTGCATTTATTTTATTCACCCGTTTTCGAAGGAATACATTTTTCGTCAAAAATGTTCGACGGAATCCATTTTTCATCGAAAAACTTCATAAAATCAATTTCTTTTGCATTTATTTTATTCATCCATTTTCGGCGGAATTCATTTTCCGTCCAAAATCTTCGACGGAATCCATTTTCCGTCGAAAAACTTCACGAAATCAATTTCTTTTGCATTTATTTTATTCATCTGTTTTCGACGGAATTCATTTTCCATCAAAAATCTTTGACGGAATCAATTTTCCATCAAAAATCTTCGACGGAATCCATTTTCCGTCGAAAAACTTCACGAAATCAATTTCTTTTGCATTTATTTTATTCATCCGTTTTCGACGGAATTCATTTTCCATCAAAAATCTTTGACGGAATCCATTTTCCATCAAAAATCTTCGACGGAATCCATTTTCCGTCGAAAAACTTCACAAAATTTCTTTTGCATTTATTTTATTCATCCGTTTTCGACGGAATTCATTTTCCGTTAAAAATCTTCGACGTAATCCATTTTCCATCAAAAATCTTCTACGGAATCCATTTTTCGTCGAAAAACTTCACAAAATCAATTTCTTTTGCATTTATTTTATTAATCCATTTTCGACGAAATACTTTTTCCGTCGAAAAACTTCACAAAATATACTCTTTTTCATATATTTTAGTCATACGTTTTCGACTGAATACATTTTTCATCACAAAACTTCGACGGAATCCATTTTCCGTCAAAAATCTTCTACGGAATCCATTTTCCGTCGAAAAACTTCACAAAATCAATTTCTTTTGCATTTATCTTATTCATCGATTTTCGATGGAATTCATTTTTCGTCAAAAATCTTCGACGGAATCCATTTTCCGTCAAAAATCTTCACAAAATCAATTTCTTTTACATTTATTTTATTCATCCATTTTCGAAGGAATCCATTTTTCGTCGAAAAACTTCATAAAATCAATTTCTTTTGCATTTATTTTATTCAACCGTTTTGGACGGAATACATTTTCAGTCAAAAATCTTCGACGAAATCTATTTTCCGTCGAAAAGCTTCACAAAATCAATTTCTTTTGCATTTATTTTATTCATCCATTTTCGATGGAATTCATTTTCCGTCAAAAATCTTCGACGGAATCCATTTTCCGTCAAAAATCTTCACAAAATCAATTTCTTTTGCATTTATTTTATTCATCCATTTTCGACGGTATTTATTTTCCGTCGAAAAACTTCACAAAATAAATTTCTTTTGCATTTATTTTATTCATCCGTTTTCGAAGGAATACATTTTTCGTCAAAAATGTTCGACGGAATCCATTTTTCATCGAAAAACTTCATAAAATCAATTTCTTTTGCATTTATTTTATTCATCCATTTTCGACGGAATTCATTATCCGTCAAAAATCTTCGACGGAATCCATTTTCCGTCAAAAATCTTCGACGGAATCCATTTTCCGTCGAAAAACTTCACGAAATCAATTTCTTTTGCATTTATTTTATTCATCCGTTTTCGACGGAATTCATTTTCCATCAAAAATCTTTGACTGAATCCATTTTCCATCAAAAATCTTCTACGGAATCCATTTTCTGTCGAAATACTTCAAAAAATCAATTTCTTTTGCATTTATTTTATTAATCTATTTTCGACGAAATTCTTTTTCCATCGAAAAATTTCTCAAAATCAATTTCTTTTGCATTTATTTTATTCATCCGTTTTCGACGGAATACATTTTTCATCAAAAATCTTCGACGGAATCCATTTTTCGTCAAAAAACTTCATAAAATCAATTTCTTTTCCATTTATTTTATTCATCCGTTTTTGACGGAATTTGTTTTCCGTAGAAAAACTTCACAAAATCAATTTCTTTTGCATTTATTTTATTCATCCGTTTTCGATGGAATTCGTTTTCCGTCAAAAATCTTCGACGGAATCCATTTTCCGTCGAAAAACTTCACAAAATCAATTTCTTTTGCATTTATTTTATTCAACCGTTTTCGACGGAATCCATTTTCCATCAAAAATCTTCTACGAAATCCATTTTCCATCGAAAAACTCCAAAAAATCAATTTCTTTTGCATTTATTTTATTAATCCGTTTTCGACGCAATTCTTTTTCCGTCGAAAAACTTCACAAAATCAATTTCTTTTGCATTTATTTTATTCATCCGTTTTCGACGGAATACATTTTACGTCAAAAATCTTTGACGGAATCCATTTTCCGTCGAAAAACTTCACAAAATCAATTTCTTTTGCATTTATTTTATTCATCCGTTTTCGATGGAATCCATTTTCCATCAAAAATCTTCACAAAATCAATTTCTTTTGCATTTATTTTATTCATCCGTTTTCGACGGAATTCATTTTTCGTCGAAAAACTTCATAAAATCAATTTCTTTTTCATTTATTTTATTCATCCATTTTCCACGGAATTCATTTTCCGTCAAAAATCTTCGACGGAATCCATTTTCCATCAATAATCTTCTACGGAATCCATTTTCCGTCGAAAAACATCAAAAAATCAATTTCTTTTACATTTATTTTATTAATCCATGTTCGACGGAATTCGTTTTCCGTTGAAAAACTTCACAAAATAAATTTCTTTTGCATTAATTTAATTCATTCATTTTCGACGGAATACATTTTTCGTCAAAAATCTTCGACAGAATCCATTTTCCGTCGAAAAACATCGCAAAATCAATCTCTTTTGCATTTATTTTATTCATCCATTTTCGACGGAATCCATTTTCCGTCAAAAACTTCACAAAATCAATTTCTTTTGCATTTATTTTATTCATCCATTTTCGACCGAATACATTTTCAGTCAAAAATCTTCGACGAAATCCATTTTCCGTCGAAAAGCTTCACAAAATCAATTTCTTTTGCATTTATTTTATTCATCCGCTTTCGATGGAATTCATTTTCCGTCAAAAATCTTCGACGGAATCCATTTTCCGCCGAAAATCTTCACAAAATCAATTTCTTGTGCATTTATTTTATTCATCCGTTTTCGACGGAATTCATTTTCCGTCAAAAATCTTCGACGGAATCCATTTTCCATCGAAAAACATCAAATATTCAATTTCTTTGGCAATTATTTTATTAATCCGTTTTCGACGAAATTCTTTTTCCGTCGAAAAACTTCACAAAATAATTTATTTTGCATTTATTTTAGTCATCCGTTTTCGACGGAATTTGTTTTCCGTCGAAAAACTTCACAAAATCAATTTCTTTTGCATTTATTTTTTTCATTCGTTTTCGACGGAATACATTTTTCGTCAAAAATCTTCGACGGAATCCATTTTTCGTCGAAAAACTTCATAAAATCAATTTCTTTTGCATTTATTTTTTTCATCCATTTTTGACGGAATTCATTTTCCGTCAAAAATCTTCGACGGAATCCATTTTCCGTCGAAAAACTTCACAAAATCAATTTCTTTTGCATTTATTTTATTCATCCGTTTTCGACGGAATACATTTTTCATCAAAAATCTTCGACGGAATCCATTTTTTGTCGAAAAACTTCAGAAAATCAATTTCTTTTGCATTTATTTTATTAATCCGTTTTCGATGGAATTCATTTGCCGTCAAAAATTTTCGACGGAATCCATTTTCCGTCAAAAATCTTCTACGGAATCCATTTTCAGTCAAAAAACTTCACAAAATCAATTTCTTTTGCATTTATTTTATTCATCCGTTTTCGACGGAATTTGTTTTCCGTCGAAAAACTTCACAAAATCAATTTATTTTGCATTTGTTTTATTCATCCGTTTTCGACGGAATACATTTTTCGTCAAAAATCTTCGACGGAATACATTATGCGTCAAAAACTTGATAAAATCAATTTCTTTTGCATTTATTTTATTCATCCATTCTCGACGGAATTCGTTTTCCGTCGAAAAACTTCACAAAATCAATTTCTTTTTCATTTATTTTATTCATCCATTTTCGACGGTATTCGTTTTCCGTCCAAAATCTTCGACGGAATCCATTTTCCGTCAAAAAACTTCACAAAATCAATTTCTTTTGCATTTGTTTTATTCATCCGTTTTCGACGGAATTCATTTTCTGTCAAAAATCTTCGACGGAATCCATTTTCCATCAAAAATCTTCTACGAAATTCATTTTCCGTCGAAAAACTTCAAAAAATCAATTCTTTTGTATTTATTTTATTAATCCGTTTTCGACGCAATTCTTTTTCCGTCGAAAAACTTCACAAAATCAATTTCTGTTGCATTTATTTTATTCATCCGTTTTCGACGGAATACATTTTCCGTCAAAAATCTTCGACCTAATCCATTTTCCGTCGAAAAACTTCACAAAATCAATTTCTTTTGCATTTGTTTTATTCATCCATTTTCGATGGAATTTATTTTCCGTCAAAAATCTTCGACGGAATCCATTTTCGGTCAAAAATCTTCAAAAAATCAATTTTTTTTGCATTTATTTTATTCATCCGTTTTCGACGGAATTTGTTTTCCGTCGAAAAACTTCACAAAATCAATTTCTTTTGCATTTATTTTATTCATCCGTTTTCGACGGAATAATTTTTCGCCAAAAATGTTCGACGGAATCCATTTTTCATCGAAAAACTTCACAAAATCAATTTCTTTTGCATTTATTTTATTCATCCATTTTCGACGGAATTCATTTTCCGTTAAAAATCTTCGACGGAATCCATTTTCCATCAAAAATCTTCTACGGAATCCATTTTTCGTCGAAAAACTCCAAAAAATCAATTTCTTTTGCATTTATTTTATTAATCCGTTCTCGACGAAATTCTTTTTCCGTCGAAAAACTTCACAAAATAATCTCTTTTGCATTTATTTTAGTCATCCGTTTTCGACGGAATACATTTTTCATCAAAAAACTTCGACGGAATCCATTTTTCGTCGAAAAACTTCACAAAATCAATTTCTTTTGCATTTATTTTATTCATCCATTTTTGAGGTAATACATTTTGCGTCAAAAATCTTCGACGGAACCCATTTTTCGTCGAAAAACTTCATAAAATCAATTTCTTTTGCATTTATTTTATTCATCCATTTTTTACGGAATTCGTTTTTCGTCAAAAATCTTCGACAGAATCCATTTTCCGTCGAAAAACTTCACAAAATCAATTTCATTTGCATTTATTTTATTCATCCGTTTTCGACGGAATTCATTTTCCATCAAAAATCTTCAACGGAATCCATTTTCCATCAAAAATCTTCTACGAAATCCATTTTCCAACAAAAAACTCCAAAAAATCAATTTCTTTTGCAATTATTTTATTAATCCGTTTTCGACGCAATTCTTTTTCCGTCGAAAAACTTCACAAAATTTCTTTTTCATTTATTTTATTCATCTGTTTTCGACGGAATACATTTTCCGTCCAAAATCTTCGACGGAATCCATTTTCCGTCGAAAACTTCACAAAATCAATTTCTTTTGCATTTATCTTATTCATCGATTTTCGATGGAATTCATTTTTCGTCAAAAATCTTCGACGGAATCCATTTTCCGTCAAAAATCTTCACAAAATCAATTTCTTTTACATTTATTTTATTCATCCGTTTTCGAAGGAATCCATTTTTCGTCGAAAAACTTCATAAAATCAATTTCTTTTGCATTTATTTTATTCAACCGTTTTGGACGGAATACATTTTCAGTCAAAAATCTTCGACGAAATCCATTTTCCGTCGAAAAGCTTCACAAAATCAATTTCTTTTGCATTTATTTTATTCATCCATTTTCGATGGAATTCATTTTCCGTCAAAAATCTTCGACGGAATCCATTTTCCGTCAAAAATCTTCACAAAATCAATTTCTTTTGCATTTATTTTATTCATCCGTTTTCGACGGAATTTGTTTTCCGTCGAAAAACTTCACAAAATAAATTTCTTTTGCATTTATTTTATTCATCCATTTTCGAAGGAATACATTTTTCGTCAAAAATCTTCGACGGAATCCATTTTTCATCGAAAAACTTCATAAAATCAATTTCTTTTGCATTTATTTTATTCATCCATTTTCGACGGAATTCAATCCGTCAAAAATTTTCCATTTTCCGTCGAAAAACTTCACAAAATCAATTTCTTTTGCATTTATTTTATTCATCCGTTTTCGACGGATTCATTTTCCATCAAAAATCTTTGACGGAATTTATTTTCCATCAAAAATCTTCGACGGAATCCATTTTCCGTCGAAAAACTTCATAAAATCAATTTCTTTTGCATTTATTTTATTCATCCATTTTCGACGGAATTCATTTTCCATCAAAAATCTTCGACGGAATCCATTTTCCGTCAAAAATCTTCGACGGAATCCATTTTCCGTCGAAAAACTTCACAAATTTTGCATTTATTTTATTCATCCGTTTTCGACGGAATTCATTTTCCGTTAAAAATCTTCGACGGAATCCATTTTCCATCAAAAATCTTCTACGGAATCCATTTTTCGTCGAAAAACTCCAAAAAATCAATTTCTTTTGCATTTATTTTATTAATCCGTTTTCGACGCAATTCTTTTTCCGTCGAAAAACTTCACAAAATAATCTCTTTTGCATTTATTTTAGTCATCCGTTTTCGACGGAATACATTTTTCATCAAAAAACTTCGACGGAATCCATTTTTCGTCGAAAAACTTCACAAAATCAATTTCTTTTGCATTTATTTTATTCATCCATTTTTGACGTAATACATTTTGCGTCAAAAATCTTCGACGGAACCCATTTTTCGTCGAAAAACATCATAAAATCAATTTCTTTTGCATTTATTTTATTCATCTATTTTTTACGGAATTCGTTTTTCGTCAAAAATCTTCGACAAAATCCATTTTCCGTCGAAAAACTTCACAAAATCAATTTCATTTGCATTTATTTTATTCATCCGTTTTCGACGGAATTCATTTTCCATCAAAAATCTTCAACGGAATCCATTTTCCATCAAAAATCTTCTACGAAATCCATTTTCCAACAAAAAACTCCAAAAAATCAATTTCTTTTGCATTTATTTTATTAATCCGTTTTCGACGCAATTCTTTTTCCGTCGAAAAACTTCACAAAATTTCTTTTTCATTTATTTTATTCATCTGTTTTCGACGGAATACATTTTCCGTCAAAAATCTTCGACGGAATCCATTTTCCGTCGAAAACTTCACAAAATCAATTTCTTTTGCATTTATCTTATTCATCGATTTTCGATGGAATTCATTTTTCGTCAAAAATCTTCGACGGAATCCATTTTCCGTCAAAAATCTTCACAAAATCAATTTCTTTTACATTTATTTTATTCATCCGTTTTCGAAGGAATCCATTTTTCGTCGAAAAACTTCATAAAATCAATTTCTTTTGCATTTATTTTATTCAACCGTTTTGGACGGAATACATTTTCAGTCAAAAATCTTCGACGAAATCCATTTTCCGTCGAAAAGCTTCACAAAATCAATTTCTTTTGCATTTATTTTATTCATCCATTTTCGATGGAATTCATTTTCCGTCAAAAATCTTCGACGGAATCCATTTTCCGTCAAAAATCTTCACAAAATCAATTTCTTTTGCATTTATTTTATTCATCCGTTTTCGACGGAATTTGTTTTCCGTCGAAAAACTTCACAAAATAAATTTCTTTTGCATTTATTTTATTCACCCGTTTTCGAAGGAATACATTTTTCGTCAAAAATGTTCGACGGAATCCATTTTTCATCGAAAAACTTCATAAAATCAATTTCTTTTGCATTTATTTTATTCATCCATTTTCGGCGGAATTCATTATCCGTCAAAAATCTTCGACGGAATCAATTTTCCGTCAAAAATCTTCGACGGAATCCATTTTCCGTCGAAAAACTTCACGAAATCAATTTCTTTTGCATTTATTTTATTCATCTGTTTTCGACGGAATTCATTTTCCATCAAAAATCTTTGACGGAATCAATTTTCCATCAAAAATCTTCGACGGAATCCATTTTCCGTCGAAAAACTTCATAAAATCAATTTCTTTTGCATTTATTTTATTCATCCATTTTCGACGGAATTCATTTTCCATCAAAAATCTTTGACGGAATCCATTTTCCATCAAAAATCTTCGAAAATCCATTTTCCGTCGAAAAACTTCACAAAATTTCTTTTGCATTTATTTTATTCATCCGTTTTCGACGGAATTCATTTTCCGTTAAAAATCTTCGACGGAATCCATTTTCCATCAAAAATCTTCTACGGAATCCATTTTTCGTCGAAAAACTCCAAAAAATCAATTTCTTTTGCATTTATTTTATTAATCCATTTTCGACGAAATACTTTTTCCGTCGAAAAACTTCACAAAATATACTCTTTTGCATTTATTTTAGTCATCCGTTTTCGACGGAATACATTTTTCATCACAAAACTTCGACGGAATCCATTTTCCGTCGAAAAACTTCACAAAATCAATTTCTTTTGCATTTATCTTATTCATCGATTTTCGATGGAATTCATTTTTCGTCAAAAATCTTCGACGGAATCCATTTTCCGTCAAAAATCTTCACAAAATCAATTTCTTTTACATTTATTTTATTCATCCATTTTCGAAGGAATCCATTTTTCGTCGAAAAACTTCATAAAATCAATTTCTTTTGCATTTATTTTATTCAACCGTTTTGGACGGAATACATTTTCAGTCAAAAATCTTCGACGAAATCTATTTTCCGTCGAAAAGCTTCACAAAATCAATTTCTTTTGCATTTATTTTATTCATCCATTTTCGATGGAATTCATTTTCCGTCAAAAATCTTCGACGGAATCCATTTTCCGTCAAAAATCTTCACAAAATCAATTTCTTTTGCATTTATTTTATTCATCCATTTTCGACGGTATTTATTTTCCGTCGAAAAACTTCACAAAATAAATTTCTTTTGCATTTATTTTATTCATCCGTTTTCGAAGGAATACATTTTTCGTCAAAAATGTTCGACGGAATCCATTTTTCATCGAAAAACTTCATAAAATCAATTTCTTTTGCATTTATTTTATTCATCCATTTTCGACGGAATTCATTATCCGTCAAAAATCTTCGACGGAATCCATTTTCCGTCAAAAATCTTCGACGGAATCCATTTTCCGTCGAAAAACTTCACGAAATCAATTTCTTTTGCATTTATTTTATTCATCCGTTTTCGACGGAATTCATTTTCCATCAAAAATCTTCGACGGAATCCATTTTCCGTCCAAAATCTTCTACGGAATCCATTTTCTGTCGAAATACTTCAAAAAATCAATTTGTTTTGCTTTTATTTTATTAATCCGTTTTCGACGAAATTCTTTTTCCATCGAAAAATTTCTCAAAATCAATTTCTTTTGCATTTATTTTATTCATCCGTTTTCGACGGAATACATTTTTCATCAAAAATCTTCGACGGAATCCATTTTTCGTCAAAAAACTTCATAAAATCAATTTCTTTTCCATTTATTTTATTCATCCGTTTTTGACGGAATTTGTTTTCTGTCGAAAAACTTCACAAAATCTCTCTTGCATTTATTTTATTCATCCGTTTTCGATGGAATTCGTTTTCCGTCAAAAATCTTCGACGGAATCCATTTTCCGTCGAAAAACTTCACAAAATCAATTTCTTTTGCATTTATTTTATTCAACCGTTTTCGATGGAATTCATTTTCCGTCAAAAATCTTCTACGAAATCCATTTTCCATCGAAAAACTCCAAAAAATCAATTTCTTTTGCATTTATTTTATTAATCCGTTTTCGACGCAATTCTTTTTCCGTCGAAAAACTTCACAAAATCAATTTCTTTTGCATTTATTTTATTCATCCGTTTTCGACGGAATACATTTTACGTCAAAAATCTTTGACGGAATCCATTTTCCGTCGAAAAACTTCACAAAATCAATTTCTTTTGCATTTATTTTATTCATCCGTTTTCGATGGAATTCATTTTCCGTCAAAAATCTTCGACGAAATCCATTTTCCGTCAAAAATCTTCACAAAAACAATTTCTTTTCCATTTATTTTATTCATCCGTTTTCGAAGGAATCCATTTTTCGTCGAAAAACTTCATAAAATCAATTTCTTTTGCATTTATTTTATTCATCCATTTTCCACGGAATTCATTTTCCGTCAAAAATCTTCGACATAATCCATTTTCCATCAATAATCTTCTACGGAATCCATTTTCCGTCGAAAAACATCAAAAAATCAATTTCTTTTACATTTATTTTATTAATCCATGTTCGACGGAATTCGTTTTCCGTTGAAAAACTTCACAAAATAAATTTCTTTTGCATTAATTTAATTCATTCATTTTCGACGGAATACATTTTTCGTCAAAAATCTTCGACGGAATCCATTTTCCGTCGAAAAACTTCGTAAAATCAATTTCTTTTGCATTTATTTTATTCATCCATTTACGACGGAATCCATTTTCCGTCAAAAAAATTCAAAAAATCAATTTCTTTTGCATTTATTTTATTCATCCATTTTCGACCGAATACATTTTCCGTCAAAAATCTTCGACGAAATCCATTTTCCGTCGAAAAGCTTCACAAAATCAATTTCTTTTGCATTTATTTTATTCATCCGCTTTCGATGGAATTCATTTTCCGTAAAAAATCTTCGACGGAATCCATTTTCCGTCGAAAAACATCACAAAATCAATTTCTTTTGTATTTATTTTATTCATCCGTTTTCGACGGAATTCATTTTCCATCAAAAATCTTCGATGGAATCCATTTTCCATCGAAAAACTTCACAAAATCAATTTCTTTTGCAATTATTTTATTAATCCGTTTTCGACGAAATTCTTTTTCCGTCGAAAAACTTCACAAAATAATTTCTTTTGCATTTATTTTAGTCATCCGTTTTCGAAGGAATTTGTTTTCCGTCGAAAAACATCACAAAATCAATTTCTTTTTCATTTATTTTATTCATCCGTTTTCGACGGAATACATTTTTCGTCAAAAATCTTCGACGAAATCCATTTTTCGTCGAAAAACTTCACAAAATCAATTTCTTTTGCATTTATCTTATTCATCGATTTTCGATGGAATTCATTTTTCGTCAAAAATCTTCGACGGAATCCATTTTCCGTCAAAAATCTTCACAAAATCAATTTCTTTTACATTTATTTTATTCATCCGTTTTCGAAGGAATCCATTTTTCGTCGAAAAACTTCATAAAATCAATTTCATTTGCATTTATTTTATTCAACCGTTTTGGACGGAATACATTTTCAGTCAAAAATCTTCGACGAAATCCATTTTCCGTCGAAAAACTTCACAAAATCAATTTCTTTTGCATTTATTTTATTAATCCATTTTCGACGGAATTCATTTTCCGTCAAAAATCTTCGACGGAATCCATTTTCCGTCAAAAAACTTCACAAAATCAATTTCTTTTGCATTTATTTTATTCATCCGTTTTCGACGGAATTTGTTTTCCATCGAAAAACTTCACAAAATAAATTTCTTTTGCATTTATTTTATTCATCCATTTTCGAAGGAATACATTTTTCGTCAAAAATGTTCGACGGAATCCATTTTTCATCGAAAAACTTCATAAAATCAATTTCTTTTGCATTTATTTTATTCATCCATTTTCGGCGGAATTCATTATCCGTCAAAAATCTTTCCATTTTCCGTCAAAAATCTTCTACGGAATCCGTTTTCCGTCGAAAAACTTCACGAAATCAATTTCTTTTGCATTTATTTTATTCATCTGTTTTCGACGGAATTCATTTTCCATCAAAAATCTTTGACGGAATCCATTTTCCATCAAAAATCTTCGACGGAATCCATTTTCCGTCGAAAAACTTCACGAAATCAATTTCTTTTGCATTTATTTTATTCATCCGTTTTCGACGGAATTCATTTTCCATCAAAAAACTTTGACGGAATCCATTTTCCATCAAAAATCTTCGACGGAATCCATTTTCCGTCGAAAAACTTCACAAAATTTCTTTTGCATTTATTTTATTCATCTGTTTTCGACGGAATTCATTTTCCGTTAAAAATCTTCGATGGAATCCATTTTCCATCAAAAATCTTCTACGGAATCCATTTTTCGTCGAAAAACTCCAAAAAATCAATTTCTTTTGCATTTATTTTATTAATCCGTTTTCGACGAAATTCTTTTTCCGTCGAAAAACTTCACAAAATATACTCTTGCATTTATTTTAGTCATCCGTTTTCGACGGAATACATTTTTCATCACAAAACTTCGACGGAATCCATTTTTCGTCGAAAAACTTCACAAAATCAATTTCTTTTGCATTTATTTTATTCATCCATTTTTGACATAATACATTTTGCGTCAAAAATCTTCGACGGAACCCATTTTTCGTCGAAAAACTTCATAAAATCAATTTCTTTTGCATTTATTTTATTCATCTATTTTTTACGGAATTCGTTTTTCGTCAAAAATCTTCGACAAAATCCATTTTCAGTCGAAAAACTTCACAAAATCAATTTCATTTGCATTTATTTTATTCATCCGTTTTCGACGGAATTCATTTTCCATCAAAAATCTTCAACGGAATCCATTTTCCATCAAAAATCTTCTACGAAATCCATTTTCCAACAAAAAAACTCCAAAAAATCAATTTCTTTTGCATTTATTTTATTAATCCGTTTTCGACGCAATTCTTTTTCCGTCGAAAAACTTCACAAAATTTCTTTTGCATTTATTTTATTCATCTGTTTTCGACGGAATACATTTTCCGTCCAAAATCTTCGACGGAATCCATTTTCCGTCGAAAAACTTCACAAAATCAATTTCTTTTGCATTTATCTTATTCATCGATTTTCGATGGAATTCACTTTTCGTCAAAAATCTTCGACGGAATCCATTTTCCGTTAAAAATCTTCACAAAATCAATTTCTTTTGCATTTATTTTATTCATCCGTTTTCGAAGGAATCCATTTTTCGTCGAAAAACTTCATAAAATCAATTTCTTTTGCATTTATTTTATTCAACCGTTTTGGACGGAATACATTTTCAGTCAAAAATCTTCGACGAAATCCATTTTCCGTCGAAAAGCTTCACAAAATCAATTTCTTTTGCATTTATTTTATTCATCCATTTTCGATGGAATTCATTTTCCGTCAAAAATCTTCGACGGAATCTATTTTCCGTCGGAAAACTTCACAAAATCAATTTCTTTTGCATTTATTTTATTCATCCATTTTCGACGGAATTTATTTTCCATCGAAAAACTTCACAAAATAAATTTCTTTTGCATTTATTTTATTCATCTGTTTTCGAAGGAATACATTTTTCGTCAAAAATGTTCGACGGAATCCATTTTTCATCGAAAAACTTAATAAAATCAATGTCTTTTTCATTTATTTTATTCATCCATTTTCGACGGAATTCATTATCCGTCAAAAATCTTCGACGGAATCCATTTTCCGTCAAAAATCTTCGACGGAATCCATTTTCCGTCGAAAAACTTCACAAAATCAATTTCTTTTGCATTTATTTTATTCATCCGTTTTTGACGGAATTCATTTTCCATCAAAAATCTTTGACGGAATCCATTTTCCATCAAAAATCTTCTACGGAATCCATTTTCCGTCGAAATACTTCAAAAAATCAATTTCTTTTGCATTTATTTTATTAATCTATTTTCGACGAAATTCTTTTTCCATCAAAAAATTTCACAAAATCAATTTCTTTTGCATTTATTTTATTCATCCGTTTTCGACGGAATACATTTTTCATCAAAAATCTTCGACGGAATCCTTTTTCCATCTTAAAACTTCATAAAATCAATTTCTTTTCCATTTATTTTATTCATCCGTTTTTGACGGAATTTGTTTTCTGTCGAAAAACTTCACAAAATCTCTCTTGCATTTATTTTATTCATCCGTTTTCGATGGAATTCGTTTTCCGTCAAAAATCTTCGACGGAATCAATTTTCCGTCGAAAAACTTCACAAAATCAATTTCTTTTGCATTTATTTTATTCAACCGTTTTCGACGGAATTCATTTTCCGTCAAAAATCTTCGACGGAATCCATTTTCCATCAAAAATCTTCTACGAAATCCATTTTCCATCGAAAAACTCCAAAAAATCAATTTCTTTTGCATTTATTTTATTAATCCGTTTTCGACGCAATTCTTTTTCCGTCGAAAAACTTCACAAAATCAATTTCTTTTGCATTTATTTTATTCATCCGTTTTCGACGGAATACATTTTACGTCAAAAATCTTTGACGGAATCCATTTTCCGTCGAAAAACTTCACAAAATCAATTTCTTTTGCATTTATTTTATTCATCCGTTTTCGATGGAATTCATTTTCCGTCAAAAATCTTCGACGAAATCCATTTTTCGTCAAAAATCTTCACAAAATCAATTTCTTTTACATTTATTTTATTCATCCGTTTTCGAAGGAATCCATTTTTCGTCGAAAAACTTCATAAAATCAATTTCTTTTGCATTTATTTTATTCATCCATTTTCCACGGAATTCATTTTCCATCAAAAATCTTCGACGGAATCCATTTTCCATCAATAATCTTCTACGGAATCCATTTTCCGTCGAAAAACCTCAAAAAATCAATTTCTTTTACATTTATTTTATTAATCCATGTTCGACGGAATTCGTTTTCCGTTGAAAAACTTCACAAAATAAATTTCTTTTGCATTAATTTAATTCATTCATTTTCGACGGAATACATTTTCCGTCAAAAATCTTCGACAGAATCCATTTTCCGTCGAAAAACTTCGCAAAATCAATCTCTTTTGCATTTATTTTATTCATCCATTTTCGACGGAATCCATTTTCCGTCAAAAAACTTCACAAAATCAATTTCTTTTGCATTTATTTTATTCATCCGTTTTCGACCGAATACATTTTCAGTCAAAAATCTTCGACGAAATCCATTTTCCGTCGAAAAGCTTCACAAAATCAATTTCTTTTGCATTTATTTTATTCATCCGCTTTCGATGGAATTCATTTTCCGTAAAAAATCTTCGACGGAATCCAATTTCCGTCGAAAAACTTCACAAAATCAATTTCTTTTGCATTTATTTTATTCATCCATTTTCGACGGAATCCATTTTCCATCAAAAATCTTCTACGGAATCCATTTTCCGTCGAAAAACTTCAAATATTCAATTTCTTTTGCAATTATTTTATTAATCCGTTTTCGACGAAATTCTTTTTCCGTCGAAAAACTTCACAAAATAATTTCTTTTGCATTTATTTTAGTCATCCGTTTTCGAAGGAATTTGTTTTCCGTCGAAAAACATCATAAAATCAATTTCTTTTGCATTTATTTTATTCATTCGTTTTTGACGGAATACATTTTTCGTCAAAAATCTTCGACGAAATCCATTTTTCGTCGAAAAACTTCATAAAATCAATTTCTTTTGCATTTATTTTTTTCATCTATTTTTGACGGAATTCATTTTCCGTCAAAAATCTTCGACGGAATCCATTTTCTGTCGAAAAACTTCACAAAATCAATTTCTTTTGCATTTATTTTATTCATCCATTTTCGACGGAATACATTTTGCGTCAAAAATCTTCGACGGAATACATTTTGCGTCGAAAAACTTGATAAAATCAATTTCTTTTGCATTTATTTTATTCATCCATTCTCGACGGAATCCGTTTTCCATCGAAAAACTTCACAAAATCAATTTCTTTTTCATTTATTTTATTCATCCATTTTCGACGGTATTCGTTTTCCGTCCAAAATCTTCGACGGAATCCATTTTCCATCAAAAAACTTCACAAAATCAATTTCTTTTGCATTTGTTTTATTCATCCGTTTTCGACGGAATTCATTTTCTGTCAAAAATCTTCGACGGAATCCATTTTCCATCAAAAATCTTCTACGAAATTCATTTTCCGTCGAAAAACTTCAAAAAATCAATTTCTTTTGCATTTATTTTATTAATCCGTTTTCGACGCAATTCTTTTTCCGTCGAAAAACTTCACAAAATCAATTTCTGTTGCATTTATTTTATTCATCCGTTTTCGACGGAATACATTTTCCGTCAAAAATCTTCGACCTAATCCATTTTCCGTCGGAAAACTTCACAAAATCAATTTCTTTTGCATTTATTTTATTCATCCATTTTCGATGGAATTCATTTTCCGTCAAAAATCTTCGACGGAATCCATTTTCGGTCAAAAATCTTCACAAAAACAATTTCTTTTGCATTTATTTTATTCATCCATTTTCGACGGAATTTGTTTTCCGTCGAAAAACTTCACAAAATCAATTTCTTTTGCATTTATTTTATTCATCCGTTTTCGACGGAATAATTTTTCACCGAAAATGTTCGACGGAATCCATTTTTCATCGAAAAACTTCATAAAATCAATTTCTTTTACATTTATTTTATTCATCCATTTTCGACGGAATTCATTTTCCTTCAAAAATCTTCGACGGAATCCTTTTTCCGTCGAAAAACTTCACAAAATCAATTTCTTTTGCATTTATTTTTTTCATCCGTTTTCGATGGAATTCATTTTCCGTCAAAAATCTTCGACGGAATCCATTTTCCGTCAAAAAACTTCACAAAATCAATTTCTTTTGCATTTATTTTATTCATCCGTTTTCGACGGAATTCATTTTCCGTTAAAAATCTTCGACGGAATCCATTTTCCATCAAAAATCTTCTACGGAATCCATTTTTCGTCGAAAAACTCCAAAAAATCAATTTCTTTTGCATTTATTTTATTAATCCGTTTCGACGAAATTCTTTTTCCGTCGAAAAACTTCACAAAATAATCTCTTTTGCATTTATTTTAGTCATCCGTTTTCGACGGAATACATTTTTCATCAAAAAACTTCGACGGAATCCATTTTTCGTCGAAAAACTTCACAAAATCAATTTCTTTTGCATTTATTTTATTCATCCATTTTTTACGGAATTCGTTTTTCGTCAAAAATCTTCGACAGAATCCATTTTCCGATGAAAAACTTCACAAAATCAATTTCATTTGCATTTATTTTATTCATCCGTTTTCGACGGAATTCATTTTCCATCAAAAATCTTCGACGGAATCCATTTTCCATCAAAAATCTTCTACGAAATCCATTTTCCAACAAAAAACTCCAAAAAATCAATTTCTTTTGCATTTATTTTATTAATCCGTTTTCGACGCAATTCTTTTTCCGTCGAAAAACTTCACAAAATTTCTTTTACATTTATTTTATTCATCTGTTTTCGACGGAATACATTTTCCGTCAAAAATCTTCGACGGAATCCATTTTCCGTCGAAAAACTTCACAAAATCGATTTCTGTTGCATTTATTTTATTCAACCGTTTTCAACGGAATACATTTTCCGTCAAAAATCTTCGACCTAATCCATTTTCCGTCGGAAAACTTCACAAAATCAATTTCTTTTGCATTTATTTTATTCATCCATTTTCGATGGAATTCATTTTCCGTCAAAAATCTTCGACGGAATCCATTTTTGGTCAAAAATCTTCACAAAATCAATTTCTTTTGCATTTATTTTATTCATCCGTTTTCGACGGAATTTGTTTTCCGTCGAAAAACTTCACAAAATCAATTTCTTTTGCATTTATTTTATTCATCCGTTTTCGACGGAATAATTTTTCGCCAAAAATGTTCGACGGAATCTATTTTTCATCGAAAAACTTCATAAAATCAATTTCTTTTACATTTATTTTATTCATCCATTTTCGACGGAATTCATTTTCCTTCAAAAATCTTCGACGAAATCCTTTTTCCGTCGAAAAACTTCACAAAATCAATTTCTTTTGCATTTATTTTTTTCATCCGTTTTCGATGGAATTCATTTTCCGTCAAAAATCTTCGACGGAATCCATTTTCCGTCAAAAAACTTCACAAAATCAATTTCTTTTGCATTTATTTTATTCATCCGTTTTCGACGGAATTCATTTTCCGTTAAAAATCTTCGACGGAATCCATTTTCCATCAAAAATCTTCTACGGAATCCATTTTTCGTCGAAAAACTCCAAAAAATCAATTTCTTTTGCATTTATTTTATTAATCCGTTTTCGACGAAATTCTTTTTCCGTCGAAAAACTTCACAAAATAATCTCTTTTGCATTTATTTTAGTCATCCGTTTTCGACGGAAAACATTTTTCATCAAAAAACTTCGACGGAATCCATTTTTCGTCGAAAAACTTCACAAAATCAATTTCTTTTGCATTTATTTTATTCATCCATTTTTTACGGAATTCGTTTTTCATCAAAAATCTTCGACAGAATCCATTTTCCGACGAAAAACTTCACAAAATCAATTTCATTTGCATTTATTTTATTCATCCGTTTTCGACGGAATTCATTTTCCATCAAAAATCATCGACGGAATCCATTTTCCATCAAAAATCTTCTACGAAATCCATTTTCCAACAAAAAACTCCAAAAAATCAATTTCTTTTGCATTTATTTTATTAATCCGTTTTCGACGCAATTCTTTTTCCGTCGAAAAACTTCACAAAATTTCTTTTGCATTTATTTTATTCATCTGTTTTCGACGGAATACATTTTCCGTCAAAAATTTTCGACCTAATCCATTTTCCGTCGAAAAACTTCACAAAATCAATTTCTGTTGCATTTATTTTATTCATCCGTTTTCGACGGAATACATTTTCCGTCAAAAATCTTCGACCTAATCCATTTTCCGTCGGAAAACTTCACAAAATCAATTTCTTTTGCATTTATTTTATTCATCCATTTTCGATGGAATTCATTTTCCTTCAAAAATCTTCGACGGAATCCATTTTCGGTCAAAAATCTTCACAAAATCAATTTCTTTTGCATTTATTTTATTCATCCGTTTTCGACGGAATTTGTTTTCCGTCGAAAAACTTCACAAAATCAATTTCTTTTGCATTTATTTTATTCATCCGTTTTCGACGGAATAATTTTTCGCCAAAAATGTTCGACGGAATCCATTTTTCATCGAAAAACTTCATAAAATCAATTTCTTTTACATTTATTTTATTCATCCATTTTCGACGGAATTCATTTTCCTTCAAAAATCTTCGACGGAATCCTTTTTCCGTCGAAAAACTTCACAAAATCAAATTCTTTTGCATTTATTTTTTTCATCCGTTTTCGATGGAATTCATTTTCCGTCAAAAATCTTCGACGGAATCCATTTTCCGTCAAAAAACTTCACAAAATCAATTTCTTTTGCATTTATTTTATTCATCCGTTTTCGACGGAATTCATTTTCCGTTAAAAATCTTCGACGGAATCCGTTTTCCATCAAAAATCTTCTACGGAATCCATTTTTCGTCGAAAAACTCCAAAAAATCAATTTCTTTTGCATTTATTTTATTAATCCGTTCTCGACGAAATTCTTTTTCCGTCGAAAAACTTCACAAAATAATCTCTTTTGCATTTATTTTAGTCATCCGTTTTCGACGGAATACATTTTTCATCAAAAAACTTCGACGGAATCCATTTTTCGTCGAAAAACTTCACAAAATCAATTTCTTTTGCATTTATTTTATTCATCCATTTTTTACGGAATTCGTTTTTCGTCAAAAATCTTCGACAGAATCCATTTTCCGACGAAAAACTTCACAAAATCAATTTCATTTGCATTTATTTTATTCATCCGTTTTCGACGGAATTCATTTTCCATCAAAAATCTTCGACGGAATCCATTTTCCATCAAAAATCTTCTACGAAATCCATTTTCCAACAAAAAACTCCAAAAAATCAATTTCTTTTGCATTTATTTTATTAATCCGTTTTCGACGCAATTCTTTTTCCGTCGAAAAACTTCACAAAATTTCTTTTACATTTATTTTATTCATCTGTTTTCGACGGAATACATTTTCCGTCAAAAATCTTCGACGGAATCCATTTTCCGTCGAAAAACTTCACAAAATCAATTTCTGTTGCATTTATTTTATTCATCCGTTTTCAACGGAATACATTTTCCGTCAAAAATCTTCGACCTAATCCATTTTCCGTCGGAAAACTTCACAAAATCAATTTCTTTTGCATTTATTTTATTCATCCATTTTCGATGGAATTCATTTTCCGTCAAAAATCTTCGACGGAATCCATTTTCGGTCAAAAATCTTCACAAAATCAATTTCTTTTGCATTTATTTTATTCATCCGTTTTCGACGGAATTTGTTTTCCGTCGAAAAACTTCACAAAATCAATTTCTTTTGCATTTATTTTATTCATCCGTTTTCGACGGAATAATTTTTCGCCAAAAATGTTCGACGGAATCCATTTTTCATCGAAAAACTTCTTAAAATCAATTTCTTTTACATTTATTTTATTCATCCATTTTCGACGGAATTCATTTTCCTTCAAAAATCTTCGACGGAATCCTTTTTCCGTCGAAAAACTTCACAAAATCAATTTCTTTTGCATTTATTTTTTTCATCCGTTTTCGATGGAATTCATTTTCCGTCAAAAATCTTCGACGGAATCCATTTTCCGTCAAAAAACTTCACAAAATCAATTTCTTTTGCATTTATTTTATTGATCCGTTTTCGACGGAATTCATTTTCCGTTAAAAATCTTCGACGGAATCCATTTTCCATCAAAAATCTTCTACGGAATCCATTTTTCGTCGAAAAACTCCAAAAAATCAATTTCTTTTGCATTTATTTTATTAATCCGTTCTCGACGAAATTCTTTTTCCGTCGAAAAACTTCACAAAATAATCTCTTTTGCATTTATTTTAGTCATCCGTTTTCGACGGAATACATTTTTCATCAAAAAACTTCGACGGAATCCATTTTTCGTCGAAAAACTTCACAAAATCAATTTCTTTTGCATTTATTTTGTTCATCCATTTTTTACGGAATTCGTTTTTCATCAAAAATCTTCGACAGAATCCATTTTCCGACGAAAAACTTCACAAAATCAATTTCATTTGCATTTATTTTATTCATCCATTTTCGACGGAATTCATTTTCCATCCAAAATATTCGACGGAATCCATTTTCCATCAAAAATCTTCTACGAAATCCATTTTCCAACAAAAAACTCCAAAAAATCAATTTCTTTTGCATTTATTTTATTAATCCGTTTTCGACGCAATTCTTTTTCCGTCGAAAAACTTCACAAAATTTCTTTTGCATTTATTTTATTCATCCATTTTCGATGGAATTCATTTTCCTTCAAAAATCTTCGACGGAATCCATTTTCGGTCAAAAATCTTCACAAAATCAATTTCTTTTGCATTTATTTTATTCATCCGTTTTCGACGGAATTTGTTTTCCGTCGAAAAACTTCACAAAATCAATTTCTTTTGCATTTATTTTATTCATCCGTTTTCGACGGAATAATTTTTCGCCAAAAATGTTCGACGGAATCCATTTTTCATCGAAAAACTTCATAAAATCAATTTCTTTTACATTTATTTTATTCATCCATTTTCGACGGAATTCATTTTCCTTCAAAAATCTTCGACGGAATCCTTTTTCCGTCGAAAAACTTCACAAAATCAAATTCTTTTGCATTTATTTTTTTCATCCGTTTTCGATGGAATTCATTTTCCGTCAAAAATCTTCGACGGAATCCATTTTCCGTCAAAAAACTTCACAAAATCAATTTCTTTTGCATTTATTTTATTCATCCGTTTTCGACGGAATTCATTTTCCGTTAAAAATCTTCGACGGAATCCATTTTCCATCAAAAATCTTCTACGGAATCCATTTTTCGTCGAAAAACTCCAAAAAATCAAT
>JAVKPL010004457.1:0-21863 GCA_032173675.1 Gastrolobium villosum
TCAAGGCCTTTTGCATTCACAAATCTCACCGAGTTTTCTTTGGTTTGGTAGCATATTAGTTAAGGCCTTGACGGTGTCGAAATTGGGGTGCGTTTCTCGATGTTAAACTTCTTTTACGCAAGCACCAATAAAACGAAGAGTTTTTGTAAGAGTAACATCGTAGGAAAAATGATTGTGTTATGTTATAGAGATTTGTTTTGCGTGTTGGAATTTTTTTTTGCTGCTGGGCTCATAAAATATTGTGAGTGTAGGAAAATTTTTGTGTCATATTAAATGATAGACGATAAATCCTAAAACCAAAAGAAAAAGAAGGTATACATCCCTTTCTCTAGACATTTTTTTAGACAAAGACTTTGTTTTTTCCTTTCTCTTTTTGGATGTTAAATATTTCATGGAGCGTGAATTAAATCCATCTATCCTTTTCATCGTCAAATCTAACTGAATTACAATTAACTGCATGCGGCCAATGGTCAATAAATAGAAAAAATCATATTTGATTTTGTTTGAAAATTACTACTGTATTTCTCATTTTATTTATTATTCTTACGCTTCAATTTTTTCTCTAAGAAAGTATGTTTATGATCTATATTGTTTAATGATTTTTATCTCATTTTATTTTATAAATAACAAATTAAAAAATAAGCATGATTATTTTACACCAACATAAAAACAATAAATTTTAATCTCAATCTTAATGGTTAACTCAAGTCTATTACGGATCAGTCCTTACTCGTCTCACCACATGCTTAATTAATTAATATCAAACCAAACAGTAACTTGAGACTTATTATAACACCTCATCTCTTGAAATGAGGGTTCTAACACCAAAACATGGCATAACACCTATTTGTTGAGGAATTTAAGTATGAGTAGGTGAAGTCTCAAATTAGTTAAAAATGGACTAAGTGAGTATCATATAAGTGAAAAGACTCATGCACTTAATGCTTTAAGATTTTGGATTTGATTGTGGTGTCTAAACTCACTTAATTTCATTGCTCACTTAGCATATGGATGGTAGTCTCTCCCCGTCATGAGCTCCTCGGTCATAAAGGGTTCTGACCAGACGAGATGGAGACAAATGACATTTCTCATGATGGAGATATGTTTAACCTAATTGCCGATAATTTTACTTATTCGAGACTAATGATGGAAGACCACTTGTTTTGTAAAGATTTGTATGAGTTTGTCCTCGGTGTTGAGCGGCCTGAAGAAAAGAATGAAAAAGAATGTGAGATCTTGAACAGAAAGGCCATTGCCATGATCAGGAAGTATAGTGACAAAAGCCTCTTTGAGTATGTTTCTGAGTTTACCAATGAGCATGAGTTATGGACGAAGCTGGAGTTCATGGTATAGAAGAAGACTCCTAGGAACAAATCACACCTGGTTCGCTGACTTGTGAAGTTTGAATACAAGAGGACATGAGCATGATTGAGCATCTCAACACTAACAAATATATTATGAATTAGCTATCAAAGGTTGAAATTAAGATTAATGATGAGCTCCAGGCTCTCCTACTCCTCACCTTAATGCTAGAAAACTAGATACTTTGATAGTGACAATGAGTGATTCAACTCCTGAAGAAAAATTGACAATGGATTCTGTGACTGACAGACCCCTGAACGAGGAGTCCAAGAGAAGATAAAGATGAGTTACCAGCACGTCCAAGGAAAACGTTGCTGAAAGCATAGGAAGGACCAACTGACGAGGAAGAAGTAAGAGCTGAGGTCATGACGACCATGACAAGTCCAGAGGTTGTTCCAGGCCGAAGTATGAATTGACTTGCTTCTATAGCCATAAGAAGCCAGATTGTCGAATGCTGAAGAAAATCCAAAAGACCCTGAAATGTTAAACCAAACGAAATAGAGCCTAAGAAGAATGAGGAAAAGAACACCACTGCGGTGGCTGCTAACACTGATGTCGAGATCTTCCTCCTTGGTGAAGATAATTTTCTTAATGTAACCTATGATGATTGTGTCTGGATTGTTTATTCAGGTGCCTCCTTCCATGTAACCCCACACAAGAGCTTATTCTCTTCCTATAGAAGTTGTGATTTCAGAGTTGTGAAGATGGGAAACCATGCCACCAACAAAATTGTTGGGGTTGGTGATGTAACTCTGACTACGGACGTCGTTGTTGAAGGAATTCAGGTATGTGCCAGACATTCGCTGAATCTAATCTCGACCAAAAGGCTTGATGATGTTGGATTAGTAAATTATTTTTGCAGTGGAAGATGGAAGCTAGCCAAGGGAAACCTAGTGGATTCCCGAGGCAAGAAAGAAGGCTCCTTGCACATTGCATGTATGCAATGGTTGTACGAGACCCGACCTGACATATACTACTGGAATGGTAAGCTGATATCTGTCTAATCCAGGCCGAAAACATTGGGAAGCTGTCAAGTTGATTTTCAAATATCTCAAAGGAACGACAAGCTTATGCCTCTACTTTGGAGATGGTATAGTAGAGATGGAATACTTTACGGATGTTGATTTAGGAGGAGATACTAACTCTAGAAAATCGACGATCAGTTATTTGATGACGTTTGCAGGAGGTGTTGTCCCCTGACAATCAAAATTGCAAAAATATGTTGCAATATCAACAACCAAGGTTGAGTGCGTAGCAGAGACTGAAGCTTATAAGAGATGATGTGGATGAAAAGTTTCTCCTTGAACTTGGTCTTGAGTGCTGATGCTCTCCGGCAAGTATACCGATCACACAAGTAATAAAATGATAAGTAAAGTTCGTCTCCACAGGGATTAGGATCTAATATCAATTAAACTTTCTCTTAAGGAATGGAAGATTTCAAATAGGGTTTTTGACAAATATTGTCAATTTGATGGAAATTGAATTTTGAAAATAAAAGACTTGTTTTTGTTTTTTTAGATTGAAGAATAAAACAATAAAATTGAAAATTGTTTTGTAAAGATTATGAGAAAAGCATTGTAGCCAGGGTTCATTCACCAAATGATCCCCGTTTTTTACTCCGGATTGATTTACAATAATTATTTATATAATTACTCAGATAAATTATCATCTAAAAGATTTAATAGTTAACCCTCAATTCCTTGCAGGGTTAACCCTTTAATCCCATGAGAAACCCCTATTCCTTGCAATGTTTCTCATGGGATCAAGCAATGTGCGCGATAATTTAAGCATCTGCAATCGTAGACACGTATATTCCTAGCACGCATACAAATTGTTATCTTACCCCTTTCGAGATCAAAACCCCAATATTCCTATCTAGGGTTTTGATCCTCAGAATATCCCCAACTATCATATTGATCAACTCTAACAAAGGGAATATAAAATTCGCACAGAGTAAATATAAAGATAATTATATAAACCAAAAACCACAAATCAATCCTTCGTATCAAGGGTTCACATATGGATCGTGACCCTGACTACAATAAAAAGAGATCTAACCAACCATAGTCATGACTGATCTCGAAAAATCAAACATAAAACTAGAAGAAAGAAGAAGAAGAAAAACTAGAAGAAATCCTAATGGCGTGTCCTCTGTATCGTGTGGAATTCTGAATTGTGTGGGATATATCTGGAATGATGGAGAGGACCCCTTTATATAGCCACCTGGTGCATTGTCCATGTAATGCTGCGTGAATAGATAAGGATGACACTTCATTTTGATGTAATGCTGACAAAGCATCCTATCTTTATTTGCTGCAGTGCCAGCTGTGCTTTGACTCAATGCTTTGATTGCAGATTCTTTCCTTAATTGCTTCAGCGCTAATTGAGGATAGTTTGAAATTTGATTTAAATGACAGCGCTGATCAGGTACAAGTTGAAATGTGATGTAATGAGCTTTCAATGCTGCAGCGCTGATCAGGGACAATTTGAAATGTGACATGATGAGCTTTAAATGCTGATCCTCGCAATTTTTCGAATCTCTTCCATTTTAACTGGAACAAGATGAAGAACGAAGAACGCCACAGAGCCCTTCTCCTCCAGTCTCTCCAGATCCAGATCTGCCCTCACTTGTGTGTCTCACTGTTTTTGTCTCAATGTTTCAGAATCTGTCTCAATGTTTTTCTCAGTTCCTCTTAGGGTTCTGTGAAGAATTTATAAGACTTTTTTTTTCCTCGCACAGCACAGTACTTCTTTCCCGAAAATGTCCCTCTGGTGAAACGTATAACGGAAGATTTAATTTCAACTTATTACGTAATTGAAGAATTAAATTAAAACTTATTACATAACGGAAGAATTAAATTAAAAACAGTTTTAAATTCAAATTTTGAATTCAAAATTTGAATTCAAATTTCAATTCAATAGTGGTGCGACCCTCTGGTGCTTTGTTTGGTTTCTCGCTGCAAAGTCTGTAAACTGGCGCGGGCTTGCGCCAGTGTGGTGCCGGTCCGCGCCATGCTTCTGGGACTTGTAGTGTGCTGCACCGGTGTAGAATTGCGTTAACAGACTTTTAATAATTTTCACTTCTTTTTCCTGTAAAAACACAACTAAAAGGTGCATATTATTGACATACAAAGAATCAACACAATTAGCAAATATGTATTTAAATTGCTCTCTTATGACTCAATTCTTGTCAATTTTAAGACAGAAAAATCACACTTTCCAGAGGCACATCAAGTGCAATAAGTATGAGCTGAAGTGTGATAACCATTGTGCAATCCACTTAGTAAAGAGTTTTGTCTATCGCTCCAGCATGAAACATATTGATGTGAAATATCACTATATTCGGGCGATGATAAAAGACAAAAAGCTTAAACTAGCAAGGTGCATACCAACCGAAATAGGGCAGACATGATGACGAAGCCGGTCGGAGAAAGGAAATTTGAAGATTGTTGTCAAGGTAACAAACTACTAAACCCTAAGCATTAAAGTGGAAAGGGGAGATTTGTTAGGGTGAGTTCCTCCTTTAATGCTTGGTGGCTAGGCTTGCACTTCATTTATGGGTGCATGACTCAATGTCTGAACACAACTATCTCAATGAATGTTGTCGACCTAATTATTGATGAAGACTCTAGAAGAAGGTGTAGGATTTCTCCTCACCTTTATAAGCAAACAAAATCTCTTATGACAAGGATGGAGACATTTTGTGAGTGTTGAATCCTCTGAAGAGAAGTTTAGTGAGATAACTCTTTAGAGCAGATCTTTATAACCACCATTGTTGGTGAAGCTTGAGTGTACCTCTAATGTGACTAGGAAAATTTGAATTCTTTGTAATCCTACTATTTCATAGTGGAACATTTTCTAGACTAGGGTCCCATGATTTTTACTCCTTTACCTTAGGTTAGGTTTTCCACGTTAAAATTTGTAGTGTCTTTCTCTCCATTTCTCGTATCTTATATTTTCTTGTTTCTGCATTTCTTGACCGATCGGTTACTATTATTTGTTTGTGTTGGCCAATCGACAATACTAAATTGCTGATTGGTAGAACTAGATTACTGAGTGCTAAGCTTGAAGACTTAAGATTGTCAAATTGTGTGTGTGCTGGACGGTAAAGCTTGTAGTGCCGACCGATAAGGTAGTAGTGTCAGGCAGAAAGCTAGTGATGGTTGATCGATAAACTTCTTCCACACAAATCATTTGAGGGACCCCGTCCTAATAATGTTATCATCAGAGTCAATGGTGGATTAGCCTATGGTGATCAGAGTATTTGAAGATATAAGAAGCCAATATGTTGATGAGTGTAGCCAAGCCTTGATGGAAGAACCAATTTTGATGAGAAGTCAAGCATTGATGAACCCCATGAATACTCGAATAAGCTTCTCCTTAAGGGGAAAAGAATATAGGCCTAGGACCTACACTTGAGGGGGAGATATTGAAAAATCCAAGTGTGAGTGAGTGAAGTCTATTATTGATTAATAATGGACTAAATGAATACCATATAAGTAGAAGAACTCATGCACCTAATGCCTTAAGATTTTGGATTTGATTATGGTATATAAAACTACTTAATATTATTGCTTACTTAACCCTTAAATGACAATCTCTCCCCATGAACTCCTCTTGCCAGACGCAACACTTCACGGTATGATCCTCGTTATACTAGCAACAAATATTTAAGGCATCTTACATGCATATACAAAGGATTAAACAACTAATACCTAAATCATATAACACTACGGAAGCCTACCCCTAATGCCCTGCATCTCTGAGATAAGCTCTTTAATACAAATATTTATTTCTTATAAACATACTGATTCTTAATATCAGATCATTGTGCTGATATGTAAAGCAACAGTCAACTTCCTTAATACTTACATATACGGACCATCATACTACACATAAGAATAATGTCTCACTGCTTTAATTTATTGAAATATAATATACATTAGTATAAAATAATTTTGCCACTTTCATAGTTTTTTTTATATCTTTTAGGACTAAGTTCCAATAAACTTAGAGGAGGTCCCACACTCAAGTAGGATCATAATTTTTGTATCCTTGCTCGCGCGAAGAAAATAGGGCCCCACTTAACTTTAATATAGACGAAAAAACAAAAAGGTTTCGCCAGCATCCAATTTCTAAGTCATCTCCATGGAGACGTGATGGAGTAGGAAACGTGTGGCATGATCTCTGTGTCTCTTCCAGAAGCCAACCCCACCCAACATCTCAAGCTATCACAATCCAATTGAAAAAAGACAAGAACTTTTAAACCACCCTTTCTTCCTTCTAGAGAACATGTTAAAAAAATCTCACAAAACTAAGCTTGCATGTAACAAGTATATTTCATAATAATTTGAATGATATCATAAGATTATGATGGATATTTAATAAAATAATTAGACTGATATTAATTAATTATAATTATATTAATTAGGATTAGACTAAAATTTAATCAATTGATTATTATTATGTATTATCGTTTTAAATTATTCTTATAAAAGATTAGTTGGTTGAATGGAATAAAAAATAATAATTTTACCAATTTTTCTTATTTTAAAAATAATGTTATGACCCACCCCTCTTTGTATCACATTTAATTTTTCTTATTCACTGTCACTGTCAGTTTTATTATAATTTTTTTTCCATTTTGTGAATATCATAATAACAATCATATTGTTCAGAAACTTCCTAGGCAACCCCCCATCTTGTTGTTTTTAAAGTCTTCAAAACCCCTCAATTGTTCGGTGCTCTCTTAAACCTCTCAGATTTTTTGAAGCTCACCAACAAAAATACAATACATGGGTATGAAAAAGCTTCATGTGCTCGTGCTGTTAATAATCTTGGTTGTTTCAATCTCAGAGAAACCTTCAGTTGTAGAAGGAAGGGCACTTTCCTTAATATCTCATCAAGGTTAATAAGAACTTTCAGAATTACTCTTTTCTCTTATTCACTTGATCATCTGTTTCTCATGCTTGTGCTTGTGCTATAATTGCTGATTGTGCTTGATGTAATTTCAGGGTACTCAAAGATTTTTGCAACACTTGGAGTTGTTTGCAAGTGTTGTGATGGGATTGAAGGTGCCTGCACAAGCACATGGACAGAGTCTTGCTCTAACCTGCAGTGTTTCCCTTGGAAATCGCACTAGTTAATTTAGTTTATATTTTCTAGTTTTTATTTGTTGTATATCATTGTTAAGAAATATTATAGAAATTAATTATATAACCTTTGTGAATATCTGTGCTAATACTTTGGGACATCAAGAGCATTAACAAGAAAGAAGAAAGAAGAAATTGCTCAACAGAGAGAACGGTGACCGATAAAACTACTGATTTTTTTTTTAATTTTTTTTATAATAATAAGAATAGCCTTAGCAACAATACCATATGGGAGAAAATTAAAGCAAAGAAATGCCCACATGTCAGTAATCTTAAAGTAACAAAGTAAAGATTAAATAAAGACTACGAGTTTTCTGTGGGAATCAAACACCGGTATGTTTTAAACCTCATTCACCTCTCTTGGAGTGGAATCCAAATCCTCAATCTTAGTAACCGGGCATCATTTTTTTTTTGGTTTCCCAAGTTATCTTCGGCCGACGGTAGAAGACTAATCCTTTCGAGGCGGAAGGTGAGTAAAACTCTCCTAACAAAGCATTTTTCATACACACGGTCAGAGATCGAACCCTTGACAGCATGCTTAAGGAACCCCGCTATCTACCAACTGTGCTTTGGATCTTTTTATATATACATATAGACAACATCATTTTACACAATGAAAGTTACGCACTCCATGTTAATTGATGATCTATTTGTATCTAATACTCTAAGTTATTAGATACTAAATAATTAAATACTATCGGATCAATAGTTAATCTTGGATATGTCCTAGGTATGCTATTTAGGCTTAGGCCCACTAGCAATAGAACCCATTAACTAAGGGGAGAATTCTAGACCTCTTCACCCCAATCATCAAACAATTGTTAATAATCCTACTTTATACATTATAACATTAGTTCTTACTAATCTGAGTGTCGGACATAAGATACTTTTTTTTTTTTTACAGAATGTAAGATTTTTTAATAATGGTAAGTTGATCATATCCAAAATACAATTATGGGAAGAAAGTAAGAAAGAAAGAATCTAGAAATAAAATGATTCAAACTTTTCTATTCAAATTTTCACTTCATTTTAAATTTCAAACTTGCACACGGGTTACACACACATTATTAGAAGAAGACAGCCGGCGAAAAGAATGTCACAAAAAATATCTTTTTTTAATGCCCAAGTGATAAACAATTGATTCTCGTGGAGGTTGAAGCTGTTTTGTTACGATTGCAGTTCATAGTTATAGTTGCAGAATTAATGATAATTACAGTTTCAACATTAATAATAGTTATATTATAGCATTAATGCTAGTTTTTGTTTGAAATTTGAAATTTGTGACAGTTTGATTATTTTTATATTTGAATTGTGTTACATATTAATGATAGTTACAATTATAGCATAATGATAATTTTTGTTTGAGATTTGAATTTTGTGACAGTTTGATTTTTTTTATTTATTTAAATTGTGTGACCGCAAGATAAAGCTTTATAACTTAAGATTTGAATTATGTAACGGTCTTAACATTTGAATTGTGTTACAGTAAGCTTAGCATTTGAATTGTGAAACTCATGTAAACAATAGTGTATCAAAAAAAAAAAAAGGAAAAAAAAATAAAGAGAGCTTAATTACACGAGTCACATAATTCAAATGCTAAACTTACGGTTACAAATTTTAAGATCGTTACATAATTCAAATCCTAAGTTATAAAAACTTATCTTGCTGTTACACAGTCAAAATACAAAAATAATCAAACTATCTAGCTGTAATTTAAAATATAAATTTCAAATAAAAAATATCATTACTGATACATTGTAACTGTGTCGCATCATATTTTTGCGTTGGTTTTGTTCTATAATTTGTTCTCTGCTTAGCCAAGGCGCGGGGAATCTAAACTGACAATAATTCCACATAAGAGGCCACACATCTCGCCTTATCTCCTTTGTAATCCACTCCATTTAACCTATAATCTATCTATGTTAGGAATAAATATTTTGTAAGTTTATTTAAATGTTAGTTTATAACTAATTTGTTTAATTCACGAGTTAATTTAGTTGGAGTCTATTAACTCGCGGGGCAGCCTGCTAAACAATTTTTTCTTAGAAAAAAAAAAATTAACTACTTTTTTTTTGAATTAGCTGTTTTATCTTATAAAAAAATATTAACAAAATTAATTTTAGTAAATAAGACTAAAAAAACTTTAAATATATTATTTAAAAGAAAAAGAAAAAATTATAAATGAGTTGGCGGGTCAAGGCCTATCATGCACGGACACGGGACACGGGACACGATACGATACGACACGCCGACATGTTAATTCTAAAAAATGTCATATTTGGATACGTTAGGACACGTTTTGATATTAAGTAAAAATTTTAATATATATAATATAATTTATATTTAATATATATAAGAGTTCATAATAAGTCATATAACCAATCAAATATTTAAATTTCATAACATAAATATAAATATAAATAATTTTTCATACTTTGTTAATTTTTTATGTCAAATTTCATAACAGAAAAAAATCAATTTATAAATTATTTCTTTTACATTTAGTTAACAAAAAAAAATCAAGATTGTTTATAAAAAAAATTAAGATTTAAAAAAAAAAAGAAAAAACGTGTCCGAGCGTTGACCACGTGTCCTAAAAAGTTGACTGCGTGTCGGAAAAACGTGTCGGAACGTGTCGAAAAGTTGACCGCGTGTCTCCAAAAGTTGACCACGTGTCCGAGCGTGTCGGAACGTGTCCGTGTCGGACACGTGTCCGACACGTAGATTTCCAAAAGAATCCCGTGTCCGTGCTACCCAGGTCAAGGCAACCTAATGTTGGCCTAGTCCAGGTTTTTTTTTTTTTTTCGAAAATTACGGCCAAACTTTTTACGAAATTAGGCCAAGTCCAAGTTGTCATGACCTAACGCGAGCTTGATCTAAATTGACATTTTTCATAGTCTTTAAAAATGCAATTTAACCAGATCTGACTCGTTTATTATTCAGTTGTTGCTTGTTGGGATGATACGAATTAGGAAATGGAGAACGGTGAAGTATGAAGTGTGTACGAGAAATCTCTCAAGTTCTTTTTTTATTTTTTCATAGATAAGGAAATATTTTCATACAATATCCTTTAGTCACTTTGTTACTGGATATGGCGCCTAAGGCTAGTTGACTAATTCTTTATTGAAATAGAGAATACATTGGGCCACAGTCAAGTTCTTTACTTTAATATGAAAATAATTGTCTCCTAATTTAAAACTAGAGTAAATATTTATACACAAAAAAACTAGAGTAAATATTGAATTCCATCTCTTAATGGTAATCAATTTTTTTTGTTGGGAATGGATCCTCTCATGTGTTAATTAACATGACCATGTCATGTGGGGCAATCATAACCATACATGGATGAATTAATGGTGATAAGGGAGAAGAGAGAAAAAATATAAAGATAGGAAGTTATACAATCATCACCGTTGATTTAATTATTAATGGTTAAGATCATTCACATGATATGATCACGTTAAATTACACATGAGAGGATCCATTTCCATTTTTTTATATATAATTGTGGCATTGAGGTTAGAATCTATCCTTTCATAAAAACTATCCAAATCTCTCACTATTAAACCAATCCTTAATGGTAATCATTCTCTAATCACAAGTTTGAAACAAACCATCATTAATTAACTCATCTATTGTTTCTATTAAAAATTGATAGGTTTTGAACAAATTATATGACTTAAACAATTTTTGAATTTTTTTTGTACCATCTTTAGGAGGGGGTTAAAGTCTCATAGAAAGGAAGAGATGAAATCTCTTGAGAAGAATAAGACTTAGGTTCCGGTGGAGCGTCCAAAGAACAAGAAGGTAATGAGATGCAAGGGTATTTTCAAGAGAAAACTAGAAATCCCAAGTGTTGAAGCTACCAAGTTTAAGGCAAGGGTTGTTGCCAAAGGTTTTTCACAAGTTGGGGGTTGATTACAATGAAACATTATCCCCTATTGTGAAACATGTCTCAACATTTTTTTTTTTCTGTACCAAAAAAAAAAAAAACATGTCTCAACAAGGCTCATTCTTTCAGCTGTTGTGATTCATGACTTAGAATTGGAACAGCTGGATGTCAAGACTGCCTTCTTGCATGGTAGCCTTGAAGAGCTCATATTCATGGAGCATCCCGAAGGCTTTATTAAAAAGGGGGCTGAGAACAAAGTGTACCTTTTGAAAATGTCCCTCTATAGGTTAAAACAAGGTCCTAGGCAGTGGTATAGGGGGTTTGACGACTTTGTTGTGTCTAAAGGCTTTAATAGGAGTAACTTTGATCATTGTGTGTATAATAAACAGCTGTATGATAATTGCTTCATCTATTTGTTGATTTATGTTGATGACATGTTAATTGCATCTAATGATCTAAGTAAAGTAAATAAACTCAAAGCCTTGCTGAAAAAGGATTTTGAGATGAAATTTCTTGGTCCAACCGAGAGGATACTTGACATGGACATTACAAGGATAAAAGATGAGAGGAAACTCACTTTCTCTCAATCTGAATATGTGAAAAAGATCTTAAAGACCTTTGACATGTATCTGGCCAAACCTGTAAGTGTTCTCATTGCTGGTCACTTCTAGAAGAAGGCTGTAGATGAAGAGTTATCCTCCGATGAGGCTTCTTTTATATGCAATATTCCATATTCTAATGACATTGGGTGCTTAATGTATGCCATGATAGGTTCTAGGCCTGATATTGCATATGTTGTTAGTGTAGTTAGTAGATACATGAGTAAACAATCTAAAGAACATTGGAATGCTGTGAAATTGTTGCATAGATACTTTAGTGGCTTTGTTGATTGTTGTATACATTACACTATTGAAAACTCAAATAATCTTAATAAAAAAATATCACTAACTGGGTTTCTTTTTTGTGGGGGAGGAAACGTGGTGAGCTGGAAAGCAAGCTTGCACCACATTGTGGCACTCTCCACACCTGAAGCAAAGTATATGGCTTTAACAGAAGTTGTCAAGGAGGCAATATGGTTGCATGAGATTGTCTCTGAGTTAGGTTTAGGTAAGGATTCACGTAAGGTATTTTCTAATTCTCAATCTACCATACATTTATCTAAAAATTCAGCATTTCATGAAAAGCCCAAACATATATATGTTAGGTTGCTTTTCATTAGGGAAATAATTGGAAATGGTCAAGTTTTTTATAAATAAAATTTCAAGTGATGTTAATCTTGTTGATGTGTTAACAAAGAATATTCTTGTTAGTAAATTTAAGGATGCACTAAATTTGCTAAAAATAAAACCGCCCTAGTTGCATGCATTGCATTGGCCTACCGTTAAATGCCAGGAAAAAAAACTTTGGTATGCATTTTGTTATGTTGTATGTTTAGTAAATAGGTGGAGATTTATTATTTATATTTACTAATCATAATACATGTTTTGTTGTAGCTCTTATTTTCATTATTCTGTTATGTGGACTTCGTCTATTTGCTATTTTTTGTGATGTTTGCTTGTGGGCCAATCATAGAGGCCACAACAGCTGCTGAGGCCCAAGCCGATTGCTAGTGTTAAACTTTAGAAAATCAGCTGATCAAACAATGTTTTGTTAGCTAAGAGGGTTAATTGTTTAGTGACCCAATAATTCATACACTATGGCATATTGTGATTTTTACTGAACACAAAAGCTCCTCGTTTTCTCTCTGCTCTCTCTCGTTCTCAAACACCAGAGTTAGGGTTTCTTTGAGTGTTTTGTGACTCTAATATTGAGAGATACACTAAGAATCTCAATGTAGTGCTGAAAGGGAAAGTGATCATCTGTTCAAGGCACATGTTTTGATCGGTTTAGTTTTTTGGGATTGGTTCAAAGGTGAAGGTTCCTTTCTTGCATGGTGTTCAGGTCTTGAGAGGAGGAGAAGATGAGGATCTCCTTGAAGGCAGCTGCTGGTTTGAGGTGTGGAGTGCAAGATTGGTGATTTCTTATTTTTTTCTCTTTCGTCTGAGGTTTACATTTATGAAGTGGTCTCGTATAATAGCTTGTATAGTTGTTGCGAACATTGTATTCCTTTATGTTATTGAATAAAAGTGCATGGTAGAGGGTGTATAACAATAATGGAAAGTGTATAACAATAGTGGAGAGTTATTAACAATCGCTTTGCAGATCTATCTTTAATGACTCCATTGTGGCATCTGAATTTGCATTAGCATTGGAGCACATGCTCTTAACACAAAATGTCCAAGCTTTGACTTGTACTCAATTGTTTGCATAATTTTGTTGGCAATGATAGTTTATTTAAATTTAAATGTAATTATTATATTATTTTAAATCAAAGTTATTTGTTAGTTTTGAATATTGATTTGTGGATGAAGATGTTGACAATGACAATGGTATTTATTCAAGGGAGTATCTAATATTCTTGATGTAAAACATGATAGACTTTTTATTTATAAATTAAGTTACTGAATGAATCTAGTAATGTTTGTTTTGTAATTGTAGTTCTAGCTCCTGTGATGTTGAGAGAATAATTATCCCCACGAGATTCGCTCATATTAAAACGTCCAAAAGTGTAATACAAGATATGATAGTATAGTTCAAGTATTTATCAAAGTGTCACCAAATGATGGTAGTTCAGTTGGAGTTAGTGTAAAGAACCACTTCAACCCAAAACCTTAAGGTGTTCGGTGAAAGTTTTTTTAATGGTTTATATTATTCTCTAACACATCCCCTCACGCAAGAGCCTTTTGGGCTTAAAGCGTGGATTATTGCATAGGCCCAAATTTTGATTTTACCTTGTGCTTATTTAATTCCATAAGTGGGGGTGGTGATGATCGAACTCGTGACCTTGTGGTGTCACTGAAGCTCTGATACCATGTAAATAACCACTTCAACCCAAAACCTTAAGGTGTTGGGTGAAAGTCTTTTTAATGGTTTATATTATTCTCTAACAATTAGGGAACTCAGTAGGTGGGGGTGAGAGCATGTGATCGTCCTCTCCAGTACCATCTTTGGGAGTAGTTTAAAGCCTTAATTCTGGGATCCACCCTGAATCAGACTGTTAAATATCAAGATACAAGAGGAATTGATAGTAATCCTTGTTTTGTTAAACTACACAACATTGGTTCTATTATATAGCAAACTAATTGAAGAATACAATGAGACACACACAATGTGGGACTTCTACACTATTCTAACACTAACACTCTTAACACTCCCCCTCAAGCTGTAGCATATAGATCATATGCTATAAGCTTGATACATAAATAATACTCCTATTAGGAACCAAAAGCAACAGTGCTACATCAACAAAATGAAATGACCAAGTAACATAACATCAAAATAAATCTCCTATATGAGAAACCAAAAATCAACAATGTGCTAAAAATGGCGTCGGAATGAACATCAACATGGAAGATGCCGGAATGATCATCGGCAAAGACATCTGTGCTGGAATGACCATCAGCAACATGGACGACGGTATGGAAGATGCCGGAATTATCATCGGCAAAGACAACAGTGCTGGAATGACCATCAGCAACATGGACGATGCTCCCCCTCAAGAGGAACTTCGGTGCCGGAATTATCATCGACAAAGACAACTGTGCTGGAATGACCATCAGCAACATGGAAAGTGCTCCCCCTCAAGAGGAACTTCGGAGCCGGAATTATCATCGGCAAAGACAACTGTGCTGGAATGACCATCAGCAACATGGAAAGTGCTCCCCCTCAAGAGGAACTTCGGAGCCGGAATTATCATCGGCAAAGACAACTGTGCTGGAATGACCATCAGCAACATGGAAGGTGCTCCCCCTCAAGAGGACGATGAATAGAATAAATAGTCCATCTTGGGAAGAAAGAAAAAAAAAAAAAAAGCTTCACATAATCGGAAAAGTCGCCGGAGATGGCGGTGGGTCGTCGGAGACGCTAGTGGGTCGTCAGAAAAGTCGCCAGAAAGTCATCAAAAAAGTCAACGGAGACGGCAGTCAACGGTGGTCGATCAATGGCGGTCAACCCAACAGCTTCCCAAGGATCATTCTTTTCTGATGTGACAGATCAGTCTAAGCTGCAGTCACAGAGCATACTAAGAAAAACCCGAAAAAGAAATAACAACGAGAATCCCTCAAGGAGGGTGATATCTCTCTATAACCATATTGAAATTATGGAAAAGTGAACTAAGTTAAGCGGATTAAGATTCCTCTTGTTAGGCTCTAGATACCATGTTAAATATCAAGATACAAGAGGAATTGATAGTAATCCTTGTTTTGTTAAACTACACAACATTGGTTCTATTATATAGCAAACTAATTGAAGAATACAATGAGACACACACAATGTGGGACTTCTACACTATTCTAACACTAACACTCTTAACACAGACTAATCGCGAAGCAATGAACTGATTAGAATATTTCCAAAAAAAAAAAAAACTCAAAGTAAGGGTGCGTAATTTACATTGATAGATTATTTAACATGCGTATAAAAAAACTCAAATATATATCTCCTTGCTGGAAAGGAAAATGTATGAATCCAATCTTTCAAAATTTGGTCTCCAATTTTATATTGCTATAATTGGAACTATATTAATGGATGTTTAACAAGCCCACGTTCTTGAAATCCTTGTTCTATAACCTAATAATTTTTTTTTTTTTTTTGAGTTTATCTTCGAGATAATTCTATAGGTTCTCTATGGACTAATCTGAAATTTAGGATGGATCCAGGTCCCAAAGATGGTTCTGGAAAGGATCGAAACATGATCTCACCCTCAACTACTGAGCTCTCATATATCAATTGAGCTATCATCATTTGGTAACAACCTAATAAATTTTAGATATCCCAGTTACATGTACAATATTGCATTACAGGTAATGTTTTACTTTCTCGGTTTTCTTTCTCACTGTTAGTGGGTTTGGAAAGGGCGTTTTTTGTGGAAACAGAATCATGAATAAGGTACGTCTGCTTTTCTCCACTCACATGTACTTGGCTTTTGGCATATTAGGCACGCGGTACTTAAGTTTGGTAGTCCAAAGTGTTGATTGAGTTCTCGATTGAAATATTACTTTATGGCAACTAAGTTGAAAGTTGAAAAACTTGTCAAATTTCGTTTCAATAGACATTTATAGACATGTGAATTACGTGACAACATAAACTATAAGAACGAATCTTTTACGATACTTGAGCTTGACGCTTTATAAGCTGTAAGCGTAGCTAGCTACTTGTCGAATTGCTAGTTCACCAAACATCCATTATCCTCATGGTATTATGACATTCTCATGGTTATACATAGCACCCTTGCTTCTTTCTTTTAGAAAATCAATGCAATCGCAAAAAAAAGAAAAAAAAAATTTGGATACAATAATAGGAATCGAACACATATTCTAATATAAACTATCAAAACCCTTCATCAATACATCAATCCTAATAGCTTAAGAGCAAACAATTAAGCTAATTGTTTTTTTTCCTTTCTTTCAAATAGAATATGAGTTAGTATATGATACATACATTATTAATAAATAAATAAAAAGTTACTACTGACACAAAGACTATTTTCAAATTAAGAGTTTGAAATAAAGCTTTTTTTTTTTGGTAAATAGAAATAAAGCTTTTCATTTGTCTTTCAAAGTGGACATATTTTTATACGGATTTGATATTTGTCATTTTAAATGACGTAAGTTATGTCATTTTATGAGAGAGATAGACACAAGGAATGAAAATCATGGGGAGAAAATGAGTGATTTTTTTAATTTAAAATTTAAATAAAAACTATTATTTTGTGTCTATCTCTCCCTTAAAGTGACATAATTTTATGTCATTTAAAATGACAAATACTTTTCCCTTTTTATAATCAACTTTTAATTATGATTTAATTCTTAAAATTAAGATAACCTTTTAATTTGGTCGAAATCTTATTTATGAAAACTAAATTTTTATAATTCTTTCTAGGGTGCAATCCACATTGGTGGGTGCCGATGATTTTTTTTTCATTAGTATATATATATATATACGTAACTTACTAATAAATACATGATTATATGTTTTAGGATTAAATCTCATGATCCCATCGATAGGTGATGATTAATATACCTAAAAAAATAAAAAATAAAAAATTCACGGAATAGAACGTTCTAGCTTTGTGGACTGCAAAATGCGGTGATCATTGAGACTTGTTAACTACACATTGCTTATATGGGCACAATTACTTTTCATTTTGATTCGAGGTTTGACTGTTAACATAAAAGGAAGAGAAAGTAGGTATAAAACAGATGGTATCGCGTACGTATGGTTGTTTTTGTATTTGAATTGGCTTTCTTTATATGTAATGTAGACAAATAGATGTCTTGACGTATTGAGATGGAATTGCGTTATACTTCACTTGTTTTTCATTGTATCAACCTGCTGCTGAAAGTGTGTCGCAACGAGATTCAACCAAAGTATTTTAATCATCAACTTTTTTTTTTTTTGTTATTTTTGCTTTTAATTTTTTTTTTTTTTTTGGATTACAAAAGGAAATCAAAGCAAAACAGAAGCAGAACAGGCCATATGGAGGCCCCTACAATCCTCAAGCACAAGGTCCCTACACCCAACAGGAGGATAAGAAAACCAACTAGTATCCCAACTATCATCAACCCTGAGTTTGGCTAACCAATCAGCCACACGGTTGCCTTCTCTATAAGTATGCACTATATTCACATGCCCAATAGCAGCTAACAAATCTGTGATTTTATTTACAGTAAAGAAGCACGGGTGAGATCTAGCACACCCATTCTTAATCAAGTCAATAGCCACCAAAGAGTCACTCTCTAAACTGACATTACACAGCTTCTGACTCCAAATCCACTCCAAACCAATCAAAAAACCCCAAAGCTCAGCCAAAAGCACAGATCCCTCGCCAAGCCTTTTGGAAAAGCCCTGCAACCAACTCCCATTAGCATCTCTAAGAACTCCTCCACAAGCTAAATTGCAACCATTATCTCTACAAGACCCATCAACATTAAGTTTAAAACACCCTTCTGGGGGGGGGGGGGCTTCCAAGCAACCGAGACATCTCTCAAAGGCTCCCAAATTAAACCAGCCCCCTTTAACAAATCATTAGCAGAAACAATATTCAGGATGTTAAGGTGAGTCTGCTTAAAGAAATACTGAGGAGATAAGCTACTCCTGTTGAAAATGAGGTTATTTTTGTCTTTCCAGATGTACCAACAGATCACCCCAAAGTTTAAGTGCCAATTTGAGTTATGGTTTTTAGGCTTGAGATTAGCCATTAACCAAGAATCAAAAGGCACCTGAAAAAACAGCTCCCTGCTCAAGCTATCCACCCAGTGGTTCCACACCTCTCTGGTCCAAAAGCAAGTCCTAAAGATATGGTCCCTATCCTCCAAAGGATTATTACATCTAGGACAAAAAGAGCTATCAACCATATGCCTCCTGACTCTTTCAGCATTAGTGAGAATCTTGCCATTAAGAAGGAGCCACAAGAACATCTTGACCCTTTGGGGGCCCCCCACCTCCAAATCAACTTCCAATCAAAAGAACCATTAAAAATGGATGGGGGGCATAAAGACGAATAAGCTGAACTAACAGTAAACATACCAGAATGAGAATGCTTCCATAAGAACCTATCTCTGTCATCAGCAGCCTTAGGGGGAGGGATAACAGAAATAAGAGTGACAATGTCAACAGGAAGGAATTGATTCAAAAAATTCCAATTCCAACCCCCATCACCTGATAAACTGTCAGCAACTCTCCAGCTCAAATACTCCTCAGGAATCACCCTAATCACAACATCCATCAGCCTGTTGATACCAGGGACCCAACCATCCCTCCAAAAATCAACATTTCTACCATCACCTAGCAGGATCCTGGATCCAGATTGGACATGCTCCCAGACCTTCTGAATGCCTTTCCAAGTATTAGAAGCATTCATTGAAACAGAAAGGTTAGGAATCAAATCATTAGAAACCTTATACTTGGCTTTCAAGATTTTCACCCAAAGATCTTCAGAATTGCTGATGAGGCCAAAACCAAGCTTCATGAAGAAAGCTCTGTTAATTCTGCCCTGAGCCCTGAGCCCCAGACCTCCTTCCAGCTTAGGCTGGCAGACCTTATCCCACTTAACCAGATGAGGCCTCTTCTGGTTGTGAGTGGAACCCCAAAGGAAGCTCCTAGTAATCTTCTCAATTTCTTTGCAAACACCAGAAGGCAGGAAGGCAGTTTGCATAGTGTAGGCAGGAAGGGCTTCCAACACAGCTTTAGCAAGGGTGCTTCTGCCAGCCAAAGAAAGGGAATTTTGATTCCAAGAAGATAATCTTCTATTAACCCTATCAAGAATATAACCAAAGGATTTCTTGGAGATTCTTCTGTGATGCATAGGGACCCCCAAATATTTTCCCAAATCAACTGTGATGCCCACACCCAAACAGTCACTAATCTCCTTGGCCTTGTTAAAGCACACATTTTTAGAGAAATGAACTCTAGTTTTCTCCTTGTTAACCTTTTGACCCGAAGCCTCAGCAAAACTTTGAGGACTTGGTTGATCACATGAGCTTGGTCAAGGCTAGCTTCAGCACACAAGATGATATCATCAGCAAAGAACAAATGAGCAAGAGGGGGAGCACCTCTTTTCAGCACCACAGGCTTCCAAGCCTTCACCTCCACAGCTACTTGGATAAGATGGGCCAGCCTCTCCATACAAAGGACAAACAAGTAAGGAGATATGGGATCCCCTTGCCTTATCCCTCTCTCAGGGATGATCTCCTTAGTAGCCACCCCATTCCACAACAGGTTAAAAGAAGCAGTGGAAATGCAGCTAAAAACCAAGTCAGACAGGGGAGCAGGGAATTCAAGATCCTTCATAGTTTCCTTAATAAAACTCCAACTTAGCCTATCATAGGCTTTCTCAAGATCCACTTTTATCATCATCCAACCCTTGCTGCCACTCCTACACCTCATAGAATGAAGCACCTCTTGAGCAACAATGATGTTATCCGAAGTCTGTCTACCCTTAATGAAGCTGCTTTGAGTAGGAGCAACTAACTTGGGCATTAACTCTCTTAATCTCTCAGAAATAGTCTTTGTAATGATCTTGTAAATCACATTACAAAGACTGATAGGTCTGAATTCCTTCATATTCTCAGGGCTTTCCTTCTTGGGGACCAAGCAGATAAAAGTCCTATTTATCTCCTTAACTTTCTCAGGGAAATGGAAGCAATCTTGAATCAAATTAACAACAGAACCCCCAACCGTATCCCATTGGCTCTGGAAAAAGATAGCATGCAGGCCATCAGGACCTGGAGCCTTGAACTTGCCCATCCTGAAGACAATCCTCCTTATTTCATCCTTGTTAGGAATACGGGCCAGCTTAAGCTTTTCCAGATCAGACAGCTTAGGGAAAAGCCCCTGAATAGGGAAGAAGCCATCATCAGGAAACTCAGCTTTAAACAGATTCTGGTAATAGGAAACAGCCATATTAACCAGAATGTCAGGATCAGCATGCCAGACCCCATTATCATCCTTAAGAGAAAGAATTCTGTTATGCCTTCTTCTAATAACAGTGGAGGAGTGAAAAAACCTTGTGTTTCTATCCCCAAATTTCAGCCAAAGACATCTAGATCTCTGGAACCAAGTAACTTCTTCCTGGAGAAGGATAGCTTGGAGCTCCTTCCAAAGATTTTTCTGGAGCAGATCTAAGTTATGATCAAACCTCCCATTTTTATAACTGTCAAGCCCCTTCAGCTAGCATAGATTCTATTTTTATGCTGCAAGTTCTTTCTGAAAGTATGCTGATGCCAATCAATAGCTTCTTTTTCAAACCTGTTTCTAGCCTGAACCCAGTTCACACTATTATTCCAGCTACACTTAACCAATCTACTAAAATCCTGGTTAGTCAGCCAAGCAGCCAAGAATTTGAAGGTTCTGGAATGCTCACTAGGCCTAGGGGGCCCACACTGGCTCAACAACAAAGGCCTATGATCAGAATTGAAGAAAGGCAGGTGAGAGATAAACCTGTCAGGCCAGCTAAGGTTCCAAGCTTCATTAGAACAAGCCCTATCAATTCTCTCATGGAGCCTCCCTCTCTTCCAGGTGAAGTTAGGACCCTTAAAGCCCAAATCACTAACTTTACAGTTAAGTAAGCATTGCTGCATATCAATAATGTTGTCCCAGCAGGCTTCACAACCACCAATCTTCTCATAAGACTGCAACACAGAGTTAAAATCACCAAGAACACCCAAGGCTCCTGGACAGATTGACTAATAATCTCAAGCTCAGCCCAAAGCTCCTTCCTCTCCATACGCCTAGGGCTCCCATAGACAAAAGACATAAGCTCGGATTTCATAGACAACAAATGAACAACCCGAGTATGAACCAACTGGTGATGGGTAGACAGAATATCAATATCAACCACTCTATCATCCCAGAGCACC